>AWOL01S0190808.1:5705-17442 GCA_000715115.1 Nicotiana otophora | reverse complement strand
ATAAATTAGATTTTGAAGAATCAATGAAGTATTAACTTCTTCGAATTGAAATTTAAGATGTATGCCGCAATGAAAATTAAGATGGTATTAAGATAAGATAACAAAACTGTCGAGTACATGCAAACACATATTAAGACGCACGCATTGCGTACAATATATATATATATGTGTGTATTTGTCTATACTTAAGTTGTGTGCATGTCTAAAGATATGCACACAAATGGAAATGCAGCTCAAGAAAATGAAATTTCTTCTCCTGGCAAATTTACACAATCTAGCTGATGAAAGAGTTTAAGTAATTTATTCAGTCTTATTCGATTTATAAAAAGAAATATGCACACAAATGGAGTTTACTTTTCAATAAAAAGATTTGTCTTTCTTCATCTTCTTTCTTTTGAAAATCTCAATATAAGTGAATGTCACATATAAACTGAAAAGATATAAAAGAAAAAAAAAGTATCACATGTACAAAAACTATAGTAGACACATTAGTCTATTAGGAGTGTTTGGTGCATAGGATAAGAGATAATAATTTTGGGATTAGACGTGGGATTATTTTATTCCGCATTTGGTTGAAGTTTTGAATTCGAAATTAGCAATCTCGGATTTAATTAATCTCATAATTGAGTATTATTATATTCCACATCGAGGGTGGAATAATAATCCCAAAATTAATTAATCCCAGGATAAAACTAAAATGATAAAGATGCCCTTCTCTGAGGCTCTTCCACCAAAGTCTATTAACCAATTAAAACTGAAAATAAAAGTTAACCCCGAACTTATTTAGCATATACCAAACACATATTTATATTATACCTTGTGTATCCCATTTTTAGTCCAATAAATCAAACATATTCCAATAAAAATACAGTCACTAAATAATCACGTTATTATTTAATTCTCGTATTATAATTCTGTCATATAACTTGTTCCCCGACCCCATAGTATCACTTTCAGATTTCTATAGCCAAAAAAAAAAAGGAATTCATAACTTCATCGCCTAAAGTGATAAAAAAAAATCAGGCATTTCGCGATTAATTTACTTAGCTTAAAAAAATGCTTCTAACATGCATAATTGATCCTTGAAAATGCCAATGCACAGAGCTCTTTATATATATATATATATATATATATATAGTGTGGGCAGTGGCGCGAATAGGTTCAAGAAAAAATAGATCGTAGCTAGTGAGAATTGAACCTATGACCTTTCAAAGATTTTGAGCCCCCTTGACGACTAAACTACACTTTTGGACTGTGTCAAGGAGGTTCAAAACTTAATATATAAAGATAAAAAACAGATTTTACCTTATATATATAATATAATTTTTCGGCATCTGGGGTTCGAATGAACCCTTCCGCCCCCGTAAATCAGCCCCTGGTAGTGGGCTATCAATCTATCATATTATGAAATGTACCAGTTAGCCATTACATGTAATTAGATTAGAGTTTTAAGTTACTATATTTTTTACAATACAAAGAATTTTTACATCATAGTACAATTTAATTTGTCTATTATATTACTTACCATTTATTATTAGTTAATAGTTACTCCTCAATACTTTTAAAACTCATCTCTTCTCCTCTCTCTTAGAAAGCTCAACACAAATAAATACGAGCTACAAATAGAAACATAATCTTTTCAAAAGCACTATGCAACAAAAGGAAAAACAAAAAATAATAATAATGGAGTAATAATAAATGAATAGAAAAAGCAACCAAGAAGACAAAGAGGTCCACCCCATTTGGGCCCACAGAGACAGAAGCATATAATCCAACAATGATAGGGCAGGAAAAAATATATATATATAAAAAAATAAAAAAGAGGAAAAAGTTCAGTAAAGATAATTTATCTTACCGATGATTTGAAGACGAGCGAAGGGTTCCCGGCGGCGATCACCCCCACGTTACGCGGCAGAGTTTGGACTGAAAAGTTCACCGGAGTTTGGACTGAAAGTTCAGAGATTGTAAGAAGAAGAAGAAAACTAGTCAATGAGAAAGAAACATAAAATAAAGTAATGTACCTTTTATAAAGAGCCACAGGGAAGGTTTCTTCCAATTATATACATTCCAATTTCAACATAGAAAATTTACCTAAGGATTTCTTACCGAAAAGTGAATAGTAGTAAAAAACAAATTAATACACTCTTTTTTTGGGGTTAATGTGGTGGGTTTTGGGATGAAGATAAAGTTGGATTCCTTAGTCCTAAAAACAGGACAAAGACATTTCGATAACATTGAGGGTAAATTTACCTGTTGATGGTATCATTATTGAGGAATAATGCGCCTAACTTTGCTTCTTCATTTTTGTTATTGGTAATTGACTAATTGGAATTTTATCCTTCATTTTCAATGTCTACATTTTGCACTAATTATTAGTAACTTGAATCCTATTTCTCATACTTTATCATCATGTATATTCATACAATGTACATCACACGTGCAATATTTGTCGATAGTGTAAAAAATATTTACACAATTAAATAATTTATAAAATAATTATCGATAAATTTCGACGATAAGTATTACGGAGTAATTAATAATTTGATAATAAGGTAGCTAACATATTGTAAGTGGTTAAACAACACTGATGATGTAAAGATATTTCTTACGGTTAATGATATTATAAAGATTAATATGTAAATAAGGATTTAAGTTGCTAACATGCAATTTAACATCTAATAACAAGTTACTTGCTATTTATTTTAAGTTACCAATTAATGCTTTAAAATGGAGTTACCTATAATTACCATTTACGTGACCTGATTATATGGATATATTTTACATTACTTGTGCATAGAACTTAAACTCTTACAAGTAAGGGATGGTGTTCGGCATATTAATTGATAATAGAGAGGTTAGTTTGATACAACTTCTCATTAGTCATATTGTAACGGCTCGGCCAGTCGTTTTGAGAGTTGTAACTCCGTTCCCCCATTTACTGCTCATTTTATACTTTATAGTTGTATTGTGGCTTGTCGGAGTAGTCAGTTCGGGTCTGGTGAGGTTTCAGAATGAATTGAGATACTTACTCTCAAGGATGAAAACTTAAGTTGAAAATTATTGACTGGATGTTGACTTATGTGTAAATGACCCAGAAGTAGAGTTTTGATGATTTCAATAGCCCCATATGATGATTTTGAACTTAAGAGCGTGTCCGAAAAATTATTTGGAAGCTCATAGTTAAATTAGGCTTGAAATGGCTAAAATAGAAATTTAAGCTTGGAAGTTTAATCGGGGAATTGACTTTCTGATATCAGGGTCGGAATCCGATTCTAAAAATTTAAATAGGTCTGTTATGTCATTTATGACATGTGTACAAAATTTGAGGTCAATCGGACTTGATTTGGTAGGTTTCGGCATCGAATGTAAAAGTTGAAATTTCTTAGTTTCATTAGGCTTCAATTGAGGTATGATTCATATTTTTAGCATTGTTTGATGTGATTTGAGGTTTCGACTAAGTTCGTATGATATTTTAGGACTTGCTGGTGTATTTGATTGAGGTCCCGGGGGCCTCGGGCGAGTTTCGGATGGTTAACGGATCAAAATTTGGACTTAGAACAAAGCTCGAAACTTTCTGTCATCTGATGCAATCGCACCTGCGGAATTTGGCTCGCAGGTGCGAGCTCGCAGAAGCGAGCGTGGGAGCATAGAAGCGGAAAAGGGAGAGTGGAGCAATGGCCGCAAGTGCAGAGGAAAGTTCCGCATCTGCGCGACCGCAGATGCGGATGAAGGATCGCAGGTGCGCTTGGGACCGCAGAAGCGGACGCTTCATCGCAGAAGCGAGTCCGCAGAAGCGGACTCCTTGTCCGCAGAAGCGAAGGTTATCACAGAAGCGGGAGATTCATCGCAAAAGCGGAAACGTAGATGCGGTTAAAAATTTCGCAGAAGCAGAACCTCTGGGCAGTGTACAAAAACAAAGGGTTCCGAGTTTTGTCATTTTTGGACATTTCCAACACGATTTTGGGGCGATTTTCAGAGAGAATTTACGGAAAAACTTGAGGTAAGTCACTTGTGATCATTATTAGTCAATAATATTAGATTATCGTAGAGTATTTCGACTATATTACATATTTTTGAGGTGAAATTAGAAGATTTGGGCCTAGGGATTTCAAAATAAGAATTTGCGATTTGGAGGTCGAGTTGATGTCGGAATTTAGTAATTTTGGTATGAATAGAATCGGGGTTGAATGGACGTTCATATTTTATAACTTTTGTTGGGTTCCGAGATGTGAGCCCCACGGGCGATTTTTGAGTTAAATTTCGGATTTTATTGAAAAATATGTATTTTCATATGGAATAAATTCCAATAATTTGTATTGATTGAATCGAATTAATTGTGACTACATACGAGTCTTTCAGAGACTAATTCGCGAGGCAAAGACATAGAGGAGTAAAGAATTATCCGGTTATAGATAAGTGACTTGTTTAACCTTGTGTGAGGGAAATTCCCCTTAGGATTTGGTATATATATGATAATTGTGATGTGTTGAAAGTCTTGTACGCGAGGTGATGAGTGTATACACAGGCTATATGTGAAAAACTTTGGTTTTACATTGTGTAGATCTCTGTTACACATTAATTAAATTATTTTATCCGGTTATATTTATCATCATTGATCTATTTTATATGTTAAATTTGCCTGACATTTTTTCTGCTAATTGTTTTACCTGTTTAGTTGAAACTTTATTTCTTTTATTCTGTGCTCATTATTTGAAATTTAAATTTCCTAATTGAATTATTATCAATATGAAGTATTTGATATTAAAATTTTGGTATTGAGGCAAGGTATTAAATTTGTGAAATATTATTTTTGTTGAGTTATTCACTTCCGAATATTGTGAGATTTTGTATTCATTGTGATTGAGCCGTGAACTCCTTATTGTGAAAATAATATTGTTGTTGATTTATTTTGGTAAGTTGAAATATTTAGGTACTTGAGGTGCAAATTGTGATATATTGTGATATTGATACACATGCGGTGGTATAAGGTCTGGGTGTTGAAACGCATGCGGTGAGATAAGGGTGTCTTGATACGCGTGGCTAGTAGGGGAACTAATAGAAGTCATGCGGTGTGATAAGGGCGGCTAAAACGCGGGATGCTATTCCGGGAAAATATTTTCTTTAAAATTAAATGTGAAGGCTCCCGCGGTGATATAAGAAAGTGAGATATTGTGAATTTATTTATGATTTGGGACTACGAGGTGGTACCTCTAGAGTGTCCTTGTTGATATTTCTTTATGGCTACATTTGCCTTTGGTTATTTTGTGTTTTCCTTAAAGTTGTAAATTTATGTTTTCCTTTCGCGAGGTATTATTTGCCGTTATTCTCTGTAGTTAAATTATGACATACTTCTTACTTGATTCATCCCCTTTGTCATTTATTATTATTATTATTATTATTATTATTATTATTATTATTATTATTATTATTATTATTATATTATTATTATTATTATTATTATTATTATTATTATTATTATTATTATTAAACGTTTCACCTTGTCTTTTATTACCTGGCCTGACCTCGTCACCACTCTACCTAGGTTAGGCTTGGCACTTACTAGATACCGCTGTGGTGTACTCATACTATGCTTCTGCACATCTTTTGTGCAGATCCAGGTAATTCCTATCAAATCGGGCATCAGTGAACTAGCCATTGGAGATAACGGTGTACTACGGATACAGGGCAGGCTATGTGTACCCAATGTAGATGGCTTGCATGAGTTGATTCTCTGTGAGGCTCACAGTTCGCGGTACTCTATTTATCGGGGTGTTACAAAGATGTATTAGGACTTGAGACAACACTATTGGTGGAGGCAGATGAAGAAAGAATAGTGGAATATGTAGCTCGGTACCTAAATTGTCAACAAGTGAAGTATGAGCATCAATGACCGGGTGGATTGCTTTAGAAGTTAGAGATTCCTGAATGGAAATGGGAGCGGATCACTATAGATTTTGTTGTTGGACTCCCACGGACTCAGAGGAAGTTCGATGCAGTTTGGGTAATTGATAGGTTGACTAAGTCAGCTCATTTAATTCTTGTGGTTACTACTTACTCTTCGGAGCAGCTTGCTCAGGTTTACATTCGCGAGATTGTCAAGCTTCATGGCGTACCAGTATCTATCATTTCTGACCGGGCCCCGGGGTGCACAGTTTATATCAAGGTTCTGGAGAGCCGTACAATGTGAGTTAGGTACTCGGGAAGAGTTGAATATATTTTTTCACCCACAGACTGACGGACAGTCCGAGCGCACTATTCAGATATTAGAAGATATGTTTCGTGCGTATGTGATGGATTTTGGGGGTGCTTGAGATCAGTTCTTGCCACTTGTAAAGTTTGCTTACACCAACAACTACCAGTCAAGCATTTAGATGGCTCCGTATGAGGCCTTATATGGGAGGCGATGCCGGTCTCCAGTTGGTTGGTTCAAGCCAAGTGAGGCTAGACTATTGGGTATAGATTTGGTTTAGGATGCTTTGGAAAAGGTTAAATTTATTCAGGATCGACTTCGTACAACCCAATCTAGAAAGAAGAGTTATACGGATCAGAAGGTTCGTGATATTGCATTCATGGTTGGTGAACGGGTCTTGCTTCGAGTTTCGCCTATGAAGAGTATTATGAGATTCAGGAAGAAGGGCAAGTTGAGCCCTAGGTATATTAGGCATTTTGAGATACTTGAAAGGATTGGAAATGTGGCTTACAGACTTGCACTACCACCTAATCCCACTGTAATTCATCCAGTGTTTCATGTTTCCATGCTCCGGAAGTATCACTACGATCCATCTCATGTATTAGACTTCAGCTTAGTCCAGTTGAACAAGGATCTATCTTATGTTGAGGAACCAGTGGCTATTTTGAACAAACATGTTAGAAAGTTGAGATCAAAGAGCATTGCTTCAGTAAAAGTACAGTGGAGGGGTCATCCGATCGAGGAGGCGACTTGGGAGACCGAGCATGATATGCATAGATGTTATCCTTATCTTTTCACCACTCCATGTATAATTCTAAATTCGTTCGAGGACGAATGTTTGTTTAAGAGGGGAGGATGTAATGACCCGACCAGTCGTTTTGAGAGTTATATACTCGTTCCCCAATTTACTGCTCATTTGGTACTTTATAGCTGTATTGTGGCTTCTCGGGGTAGTCTGTTCGGGTCCGGTAAAGTTTCGAAATGAATTGAGACACTTAGTCTCAAGGATGAAAACTTAAGTTAAAAATTATTGATTGGATATTGACTTATGTGTAAACGATCCCGGAATAGAGTTTTGATGATTCCAATAGCTCTGTATGGTGATTTTGGACTTAGGAGCGTATCCGAAAAATTATTTGGAAGTCCGTAGTTAAATTAGGCTTGAAATGGCTAAAATAGAAATTTAAGCTTGGAAGTTTGACCGGGGAGTTGACTTTTTGATATCGGGATCGGAATCCGATTCTGAAAATTTGAATAGGTCCGTTATATTATTTTTGACTTGTGTGCAAAATTTGAGGTCAATCGGACTTGAGTTGATAGGTTTCAGGATCAAATGTAGAAGTTGGAATTTATTAGTTTCATTACGCTTGAATTGAGGTATGATTCGTGTTTTAACCGTTGTTTGATGTGATTTGAGGCTTCCACTAAGTTCGTATAATGTTTTAGGACTTGTTGGTATATTTCATTGATGTCCCGGAGGCTTCGGGTGAGTTTCAGATGGTTAACAGATCAAAATTTGGATTTAAAACAAAGCTAGAAACTTTTTGTCATCTGATGCAATCGCACCTGCAGAATGTGGCTCGCAGAAGCGAGCGTGGGAGCACAGAAGCGGAAAAGGGAGAGTGGAGTAGTGGCCACACGTGCGGAGGAAAATTCCGCATTTGCAATGCGGACGAAGGATCGCATGTGCGCTTGGGACCGTAGAAGCGAAGGCTGTCGCAGAAGCGGGAGGTTCACCGCAAAAGCGAAACCATAGATACGGTTAAAAATTCCGCAGAAGCGGAACCTCTGGGCAGTGTACAGAAACAGAGGGTTCCGAGTTTTTGACATTTTTGGACATTTCCAACACGGTTTTGGAGCGATTTTCAGAGAGAATTCACGGAAAAACTTGAGGTAAGTCACTTGTCATCATTGTTAGTCAATAATATTGGATTACCATTGAGTGTTTCGACTAGATTACATGTTTCGATTAGATTACATGTTTTTGAGGTGAAATTAGAGGATTTGGGCCTAAGGATTTCAAAATAAGAATTTGAGATTTGGAGGTCGAGTTGATGTCGGAATTTAGTAATTTTGGTGTAGTTGGACTCGTGGTTGAATGTGCGTTCATATTTTGTAACTTCTGTCGGGCTCTGAGATGTGGGCCCCACGAGCGATTTTTGAGTTAAATTTCGGATTTTGTTGGAAAATTTATATTTTCATATAGAATAAATTGCAATAATTTGTGACTAGATACGAGGCTTTCGGAGGCTAATTCGCGAGGTAAAGGCATAGAGGAATAAAAAATTGCCCGGTTAGAGGTAAGTGACTTGTCTAACCTTGTGTGGAGGGAATTCCCCTTAGGATTTGGTATTAATATTATAATTGTGATGTGCTGAAAGTCGTGTACGCGGGGTGACGAGTGTGTACACGGGTTAAATGTGGAAAACTCTGATTCTACATTGTGTAGATCTCTGTTACACATTGATTAAATTATTTTATCCGGTTATATTCATCATCATTGATCTATTTTTATATGTTAAATTTGCCTGATATTTTTCCAGCTAATTGCTTTATCTATTTAGTTGAAACTTTGTTTCTTTTATTATGTGCTCATTATTTGAAAGTTGAATTTTCTAATTAAATTATTATTAATATAAAGTATTTGACATTAAAAATTTGGTATTGAGGCAATGTGTTAAATTTGTGAAATATTATTTTTGTTGATTTATTCACTTCCGAATATTTTGTGAGATTTTGTATTTATTGTGATTGAGTCGTGAGCTTCTTATTGTGGAAATAATATTATTGTTGATTTATTTTGGCAAGTTAAAATATATGGGTACTTGAGGTGCAAATTGTGATATATTGTGATATTGATACGCATGCGATGGTATAAGGTCTGAGTGTTGAAATGCATGCGGTGAAATAAGGGTGGCTTGATACGCGTGGCTAGTAGGGGAACTACTAGAAGTCATGCGGTGTGATAAAGGTAGCTAAAACGCGAGATGCTATTTCGGAAAAATATTTTCTTTAAAATTAAATGTGAAGGCTCCCGCTGTGATATAAGAAAATGAGATATTGTGAATTTATTTATGATTTGGGACTACGAGGCGATACCTCTATAGTGCCCTTGTTTATATTTCTTTATGCCTGCATTTGCCTTTGGTTAATTTGTGTTTTCGTTAAAGTTGTAAATTTTTGTTTTCCTTTCGCGAGGTATTATTTGCCCTTATTCTGTGTAGTTAAATTGTGACATACTTCTTACTTGATTCATTCCCATTGTCAATTTACTATTATTATATTGTTAAACTTTGCAACTTGTCTTTTATTATTTCCAGTAAAATCTAACCTGACCTCGTCACTACTCTACCGAGGTTAGGCTTGACACTTACTGGATACCGTTGTGGTGTATTCATACTACACTTCTGTACATTTTTTTGTGCAGAGGTACTTCCTATCAGACCAAGCATCAATGAACTAGCCATACGCAAAGACTATAAGGTACATTTACCAGCGTCCGAAGATCTCAGAATCCACTTCTATCCTTATTATGTTGCTTTCCTTATTCTCTTTAGACTCTGATGTATAGAGACACTTAGAATAAATTCTTAGAAGCTTGTGACTTATTTCTACCGGGTTTTGGCAGTTGAAATTATTTGAATTGCAGTTTGATTTATTTTAGATTTCTATTATGTTATTTTGCATTAATAGGCTTACCCAGTCTTAGAGACTAGGTGCCATCACGACATCCTACGGAGGAAATTTGGGATCGAGACAAGTTGGTATCAGAGCTATAGGTTCATAGGTATTATGAGTCACAAGCAAGTTTAGTAGAGTCTCGCGGATTGGTACAGAGACGTCTGTACTTATCTTCGGGAGGCTATGAAACTGTTAGGAAAATGTTCACTTCTTTGATTCCTTATCGTGCGCATTTGTTGACTTTGAAATTCTAAACCATTACCTTTCTATTCTCTCACAGATGGTGAGGACACGCACAACTAGATCCGATGATAACTATTCATATATCTTTCTTAACTTTTGCACTTTGTCAAGTTTATTTCTCTTGAAATTTCTTTTTAACATAAAATATATTTATATATCTTGAAATGTATCAATTCAAGCATATGAAATATGGAACATTATTTACTTTGATAATTTATTTGAAATTAAGTATGTATTTGTTAAAAAACAATTCCTCCTATAATTAGGAACGAAGCTAGACAGGTGCTTGAGTATCGATTAATCTCGAAATGACTTATGTATAATTATATAAAAAGAGTAAGAATGTTGATATAATTATACAATAAAATTAAGTTTTGTATTCTTAAATAATATTTTAAAATATTTGTGTGAGCACATAAACATACCAATATTAACATGACAAAGTGTTTGCTATTTCACTTATCATTCACCATTTGACAAATTATTTTCTCGAAGATCCATCATTATGAAAATATTTTATTTTTTTGTCTTGAAAATTCATTCAGATTAATAGGCAGTGCAAACTCTCATAAAGGTTCTAGTAAATTCTAAAAACTAACCTTACCTACGCTTTCAATACGATAATCCTAACCTTTTCCCTTCTCCTCTCCCAACCCAACCCTAAACTAAGGAAATAAGTTTGACCCGCTGGTACACTGCTATGGCATTGTTTTGTGCACCACATTTTGGACAATTAATAGGTGTCTCGTATTTAAGTTTTCATCTTTAGCGCCATCTCCTAATTTCAGCTCCAAATAACATCTATTGTGTATTGGACAGCCGCATGATCACAACTCAATCACACCAAACTCATGACCATCCATTAGAAGGTTTTGACAGCAACCGGCATGTGTGCCAAATATTGACCACTCTTTACCTTTATCTTTCCAATCTGAAGGCACCTCCGCATAAATCAGCTCCTTCGGTGGCAGTGGCTCTGGAAACAGAGAGACGTGCAAGGGGATCGATTTGGATTATTGACAAAGCATTGTCTGTGCACTACTTGCTTTAGGCTGCACGGATGTGAAAAAACCACAACTTCAGCATCTCTTATAGGGGACCAACAAGTAACACAATTCTCCGCTCTTAACAAATTAATGAATGAAAATTCCTTCATTCCCTTGTTGGAGGGACGCATATTAGTCATTATGAAAACATATATTGCTTGCTTGGAGCTCTGGATGTGAAGTTTTCTTTGTTAGAAAACGTTTCATCTTTTCATGTGGGATTTTCAATAGAATGCGAATAATATCGGGCTCCTATGCGAGAACCGAACACTAAATGAGAAACCAATATATATATATATATATATATATTGCAAAAATCAATCAAATAAACAAATAAAATAAAGGCAAAATACATACTTACCCATCGACCTTGTCCCCAAATGCCTCTTACATACCTATTAAATACGGAAATAATATTGCACACCAAAACTTTTAAAGGTGTATCAATTACACACTATTTCGGTGTTTGACCACATATGCTTAAAGATTGTTATTACACACGTCAATCACCATCTGACACGTGTCATAAATCAAGAACAAAAAGAAAAACTAAAAAAAAACCTCTGCTCCCCCCCCC
>AWOL01S0190805.1:18555-34367 GCA_000715115.1 Nicotiana otophora | reverse complement strand
CGAGCCCTTACACTTGGAAGAAAGAAAAACACCTCCAACTAAGCCGTCAATTGAAGAGCCACCACAGTTGGAACTACAACCGTTACTTTTTCACCTCAGGTACGCTTTCTTGGGACCTAAATCCACTTTACCTGTTATTATCTCATCCAGTTTGTCAGATGTGCAAGAAGAACAACTTTTGCAGGTGTTAATGGAATGCAAGACTGCAATTGGCTGGACCATTGCAGATATTAAGGGGATCAGCCCGACATTTTGTATGCATAAGATTCTATTGGAAGATGGGCACAAACCTCCTAGAGAACATCAAAGAAGGCTGAACCCCAACATGAAAGAAGTGGCGAAGAAAGAAGTGATCAAGTGGTTAGATGCGGGAATCATCTTCCCAATCTCTGACACTAATTGGGTTAGCCCAGTTCAGTGTGTGCCAAAGAAGGGTGGAATGACTATAGTGCCCAATAAGAATAATGAGTTGATCTCAACTCGTACAGTTACGGGTTGGCGAATTTGTATGGATTATAGAAAACTGAACACAGCCACCCGGAAAGACCATTTTTCTTTACCATTCATTGACCAAATATTGGATAGACTGGCAGGGAGGTCTCACTTCTATTTTTTGGATGGGTATTCGGGGTACAATCAGATTTCCATAGCCTCTGAGGATAGAGAGAAGACATCATTCACTTGCCCGTATGGCATCTTTGCCTTTCGGAGAATGCCGTTTGGCCTATGCAATGCACCGGCCACCTTTCAGAGGTGTATGTTATCCATTTTTACTGACATGGTTGAAGATATTATGGAAGTCTTTATGGATGAGTTCTCTGTGGTAGGGGATTCGTTTGAAGACTGTCTACACAATTTAAGAAGAGTGTTAAAAAGGTGTGTAGAGACAAATTTAGTGTTGAACTGGGGCATCGAGTGTCCAGTAAGGGTATTGAAGTTGACCATGCTAAGGTTGAGGTGATTGAGAAGTTGCCACCGCCCACTTCAGTTAAGGCAGTAAGAAGTTTCCCTGGGCACGCCGGGTTCTACAGGCGATTTATAAAGGATTTCTTAAACTTTGCTAACCCCTTATGTAAACTCCTTGAAAAGGATCATTCTTTTGTGTTTTCTGATGACTGCAGGTTAGCCTTTGAGGAGCTGAAAAGGAGACTGGTGACTGCAACAATCACCGTTGCACCCAACTGGGAGCAACCATTTGAGCTCATGTGTGATGCAAGTGACCATGCTATAGGAGCAGTCATGGGGCAGCGAAAGGACAAACTGGTGTACCCAATTTACTATGCAAGCAGAACGCTGAGCGGTGAACAACTCAATTGTACTGTGACTGAGAAAGAGATATTGGTTGTGGTGTTTGCATTCGACAAATTCAGGTCTTATTTGATTGGTTCAAAAGTGATTGTTTATACTGACCATGCAGCACTTAGGTACCTGATAGCAAAGAAGGAGTCAAAGCCACGCTTGATCCGTTGGGTTCTTTTGCTATAAGAATTTGATTTGGAGATCCGCGATAGAAAAGGGGCAGAGAACCAAGTGGCAGACCACCTTTCAAGGTTAGAGGGGGCTGAAAAGAAAGTCGAGGAAGAAGATATAACTGAGACATTCCCAGATGAACAATTGCTAGTAGTGATATTGGAGGAAGCGCCATGGTATGCAGACATTGCAAACTACCTGGCCCAGTACCTGACGTTAGCCAGGCGTCGCCAGCCTAAGGCCAAGCAGACCCTGGCGTTAGCCAGGCGTCGATGCTTTTACTTTATTGTCATTTATTGCTTTTACTTTTTGTGGTTAGCCTTGTATTAATATTCTGCATTGTTATCATTTAGTGCTTTTACTTACTGTTATTAGCTTTATATTTATATTCTACACAAGTTTATATGTCTAGTGAGTGTCTTGACTTGACCTCGTCACTACTCCACTGATGTTAGTCTTGATACTTATTGGGTACCGTTGTGGTGTATTCATTCTATGCTTCTACATATTTTTGTACAGATTCAGGTACCTCTGCCCATGTCGGACACTAGTGAATTGATTCAGACATTGCGGAGACTTCAGGGTATACCTGCTTGACGCTCGCAGGCCTAGGAGTCACCTTCTAGTGATCATATGCTAATGTTTCTTTTATTTCCGAACAGTATTGTACCAGAGGTTTCTAGTAAACTCGCAGCAAAGCTTATTGTTGTTCTGTTTGGGCTTTTATTATTTCATTTATGAGTTTAAATTAATATCTTAGTCATTTATTTTTATTAAATTCTCAACATGTGCTAGGTTTACCTAGTCTTACAGACTAGGTGTCATCACGATCCTAAAAGTAAGATTCTGGCACCCAAGAGGAAGCAGCAGAGGCCTATGACATTGCTGCAATCAAATTCAGAGGACTAAACGCAGTGACGAATTTTGACATTAGCCGTTACGACGTTAAAAGTATCGCCAGTAGCAATCTCCCTGTTGGAGGGATGAACAATAAATCAAAAACCTCATCAGAATCTGCTGCTTCTGAAATTAGTAAAAATGTCCAAGGAAACCGATCAGATGATCGAGATATTTCCTCTGCTACCTCTGCTCCATTAATTTCGTCTCAAGCTCCAAATATGGTCAACCTTGGTTTCGGATTGCCCATCAAGCAAGACGCTTCCGATTTCTGGTCAATCCTCGGATACACTAATGATCAAAACAACGGTAGCAAAAACCCTAGTGCAAATGCAACGTTCTTTCATGGTCCGCCTATTCAAGCACAAGGTACAACACTCTTCCCATATATTGGGAAATGTAACTTCTAAATCCACATGAAGTCTTTCTCAGTAGCTTGACAATTTAAAGCATTATTTAGTGGTGAAGATGCCATTTTTATTAGGAGTTTAGGACTCTAGAGAGACATGTCACAAACATTTTTATGAATAGGAAGAGTAAGGGTATTAATTCTGTCAGTTATTTCTTTNGAAAGACCATTTTCCTTTACCATTCATTGACCAAATATTGGATAGACTGGCAGGGAGGTCTCACTTCTATTTTTTGGATGGGTATTCGGGGTACAATCAGATTTCCATAGCCTCTGAGGATAGAGAGAAGACATCATTCACTTGCCCGTATGGCATCTTTGCCTTTCGGAGAATGCCGTTTGGCCTATGCAATGCACCGGCCACCTTTCAGAGGTGTATGTTATCCATTTTTACTGACATGGTTGAAGATATTATGGAAGTCTTTATGGATGAGTTCTCTGTGGTAGGGGATTCGTTTGAAGACTGTCTACACAATTTAAGAAGAGTGTTAAAAAGGTGTGTAGAGACAAATTTAGTGTTGAACTGGGGCATCGAGTGTCCAGTAAGGGTATTGAAGTTGACCATGCTAAGGTTGAGGTGATTGAGAAGTTGCCACCGCCCACTTCAGTTAAGGCAGTAAGAAGTTTCCCTGGGCACGCCGGGTTCTACAGGCGATTTATAAAGGATTTCTTAAACTTTGCTAACCCCTTATGTAAACTCCTTGAAAAGGATCATTCTTTTGTGTTTTCTGATGACTGCAGGTTAGCCTTTGAGGAGCTGAAAAGGAGACTGGTGACTGCAACAATCACCGTTGCACCCAACTGGGAGCAACCATTTGAGCTCATGTGTGATGCAAGTGACCATGCTATAGGAGCAGTCATGGGGCAGCGAAAGGACAAACTGGTGTACCCAATTTACTATGCAAGCAGAACGCTGAGCGGTGAACAACTCAATTGTACTGTGACTGAGAAAGAGATATTGGTTGTGGTGTTTGCATTCGACAAATTCAGGTCTTATTTGATTGGTTCAAAAGTGATTGTTTATACTGACCATGCAGCACTTAGGTACCTGATAGCAAAGAAGGAGTCAAAGCCACGCTTGATCCGTTGGGTTCTTTTGCTATAAGAATTTGATTTGGAGATCCGCGATAGAAAAGGGGCAGAGAACCAAGTGGCAGACCACCTTTCAAGGTTAGAGGGGGCTGAAAAGAAAGTCGAGGAAGAAGATATAACTGAGACATTCCCAGATGAACAATTGCTAGTAGTGATATTGGAGGAAGCGCCATGGTATGCAGACATTGCAAACTACCTGGCCCAGTACCTGACGTTAGCCAGGCGTCGCCAGCCTAAGGCCAAGCAGACCCTGGCGTTAGCCAGGCGTCGATGCTTTTACTTTATTGTCATTTATTGCTTTTACTTTTTGTGGTTAGCCTTGTATTAATATTCTGCATTGTTATCATTTAGTGCTTTTACTTACTGTTATTAGCTTTATATTTATATTCTACACAAGTTTATATGTCTAGTGAGTGTCTTGACTTGACCTCGTCACTACTCCACTGATGTTAGTCTTGATACTTATTGGGTACCGTTGTGGTGTATTCATTCTATGCTTCTACATATTTTTGTACAGATTCAGGTACCTCTGCCCATGTCGGACACTAGTGAATTGATTCAGACATTGCGGAGACTTCAGGGTATACCTGCTTGACGCTCGCAGGCCTAGGAGTCACCTTCTAGTGATCATATGCTAATGTTTCTTTTATTTCCGAACAGTATTGTACCAGAGGTTTCTAGTAAACTCGCAGCAAAGCTTATTGTTGTTCTGTTTGGGCTTTTATTATTTCATTTATGAGTTTAAATTAATATCTTAGTCATTTATTTTTATTAAATTCTCAACATGTGCTAGGTTTACCTAGTCTTACAGACTAGGTGTCATCACGATCCTAAAAGTAAGATTCTGGCACCCAAGAGGAAGCAGCAGAGGCCTATGACATTGCTGCAATCAAATTCAGAGGACTAAACGCAGTGACGAATTTTGACATTAGCCGTTACGACGTTAAAAGTATCGCCAGTAGCAATCTCCCTGTTGGAGGGATGAACAATAAATCAAAAACCTCATCAGAATCTGCTGCTTCTGAAATTAGTAAAAATGTCCAAGGAAACCGATCAGATGATCGAGATATTTCCTCTGCTACCTCTGCTCCATTAATTTCGTCTCAAGCTCCAAATATGGTCAACCTTGGTTTCGGATTGCCCATCAAGCAAGACGCTTCCGATTTCTGGTCAATCCTCGGATACACTAATGATCAAAACAACGGTAGCAAAAACCCTAGTGCAAATGCAACGTTCTTTCATGGTCCGCCTATTCAAGCACAAGGTACAACACTCTTCCCATATATTGGGAAATGTAACTTCTAAATCCACATGAAGTCTTTCTCAGTAGCTTGACAATTTAAAGCATTATTTAGTGGTGAAGATGCCATTTTTATTAGGAGTTTAGGACTCTAGAGAGACATGTCACAAACATTTTTATGAATAGGAAGAGTAAGGGTATTAATTCTGTCAGTTATTTCTTTTGGTAGTTCAAATGAGAGCTTTGAAAGATCTCATGTGTTGTTATAGGAGAGATCCTTTATTTTAATTAGATAATCATTCTTATTTAGGGGACCCTCGATACAATTCCTAAGAGCAGGGAGGAAAGGAATCCATCTGGAGTGCCAGATGTCCAATTTAGAGTTTCGACTAGGGGGCCATAAAATTTCTTTAGCACACACATTTCAGCCTATTAAAATGCTCTTCCATACAAAGAAAGTAGTTAACATAGACTTCCAAGAGGCATACTTAGTAATAAGGGCATTTGCCCAGGGAGCTATGGAATGACTAAGGAGTATGGTATTCTTAGCTTTAATAGTTCTTAATCCCAGCCCTCCTTCTTCTTTAGGCTTAGTAATGGTATTCCAACCAATAAGGTGTAGGCGCTTAGCTTCATCAGTGTCTCCCGAAATAAAATCTCTTTGAATTTTATCAATTTGTTGAATAATGTTTTGCGGGAAAGACGTATATTGCATGTAATGACTAGGAATTGCATTAAAGGTGGAAAGAGCCAATGTAGCCTTGCCAGCTATATTTAAGAATTTAGTTTTCCAGTTGACTAGTCTAGTGTGCATTCTATCAATAATAAACTGGAAGTCCGACGCCTTGGGTTTCCCAGGCAAGATAGGGAAACCCAAATATTTGCCAAAGGAGTTACTAACATTAATACCTAATAGATTTGCTACCTCTTTTGCAACTTGAGAGCAACATTTATTAGAGAAGAGGATTTCTGATTTATCTATAAGACATAGACAGGCTACTAAAAATAGTTTAACAGCTCTTCATATTCACTTTTCATATAAGAGTGAGGTCATCTGCAAAGAAAATATGGGAGATATCCAGCCCTCTCCTGCCAATTCTTATAGGATCCCATTTTCTGATATCAACTTGGTGGCAAATAAGACGTGAAAATATTCTCATACAAAGGATAAAGATGGATAGACATAGGATGTCCCTGTCGAATACCTCTGCTAGGGCTGAAGTATCTACTGATGTTCCCATTAACCAGTACTGATATACTACTTGAGCTAATGCAGTTCATGATAAGTTTCGTTAGCAAGGGAAGAAACTAAAAATAGTGAAGGATACGATAAATGAAGAACCATTCTAGACGATCAAAAGCCTTTTCAAAATTTATTTTTAAAATCTTATCTGCTTTAGAACCGTTCCTTTTCCAAAATTTAGAGATAATTTCCTGAACAACAATGTCGTTGTCTCAAGCTCTCTTATTCTTAATAAAAGTTGACTGGAAGGGACTGATAATGGTGTTGAGAAAGGGGTAGATTTTATTTGCAATTATTTTTGTTATGATCTTATAAACAGCGTTATATAAACCAATACGCCTAAAGTTCTTTAAATTATTAGCATTAGGCATCTTTGGAATTAGACAAAGATGGTGTTGAGTATTAAAAACATTTCTGCAAATTGAATAGCAGAAAGTCCTACAATATGCCAGTATTTTTTATTAAATAAAAGGTGAAGTCCATGGGCCCAACAGCTTTAAAGGGTTGGGCTAAGTTCACATTTAGCCGGCGGTGAAAATAAATGGCATTCGGTAGCCATAAATTAAGTTAGACAATTCATAGCCCCAAACAAATTATAACGGGTAGCCCAAATCCACCGCATGCTGACAAAAAAATCGCTCTTTTATAATGGCTCGAGTTTATCTTCTTTGTACTATTATATTCCGTTTGTTTTGTCTTTTATTTGAGTTGTTCTTTTAATTCTAGTTCCAAGCTACAAGGATAACATGTTTCACAACTTCCCCTTTTATTTGAAAGTACCCAATCCAACATTAATTTTCATTTGTTTGTTTGTTCTTTTATAATATGTTTAAATCTAATCAAACCGGCAAAAGTTTCTTTGTTTTAACAGAGTTTTAATTCTTTCATACTATATCTAACCGAATAAATACACAAATTTCTTTTTAATGTTTTGATAAGCTTTTCTTTTTACTGGTCAATTATTGGGCTATATAAACTGCTAATGACCCAAGCTTATAAATTGGCTAGTTTGGATTTGCTCAAATTGACCCGCCAATAAAAGTATGTGATATTGTATATGCAAAAATATCCATAATATAAAAAGAAGAAGAAGAAGGTGATGTATGCATTGTACACTCTGTACACACGTTCTACATTATGTATATTTTTTATACATAATAGAATTTATATATATATATATATATATATATATATATCGTAGAACTGTATATACAATACACAAAACACTCGGGATACATAAATGATATATTAGGAATACACTGCAAAATGCATGATATACTTTATATACAAACTTTATACAATGTATAATAGTGTATATACAATTTTTATATATCGTAGAATAATATATACATTTTATACATCGTTGAACAGTCTATATACTTTGGATACATAAAAGTGCTCAGAATACATTAACGATACATTAGGGATACACTGCAAAATTTAATTTAAACTTTATATAAAAAATTTATAAAATGTATAATAGTGTATATATAAATTTTATACATTATATAACAGTCTATATATAATAGTTATACACATTGTTATACAGAATGCATTGTATATACATATAACAATGTATATATAACTTTTATACAATGTATATATAAAACTTTTATATGAAATTATACTTGTATCTTCCAACCACAATTAAAAGAGAAGATAATGACAGGACACTGAGGGTTTAGGTACAAGATTAACGAATGTCCTCGACTTTGTTAGGTAAGCTCTTTTTATCCTGCAAATAGACAAATTTTCAACGTATGATTGATATTGATTTTGGAACAATGGCCGCACAATTTTCTTCTTTTGCGGCCATTATACTTTTCTGAGAAATGTGGCCACTCATCTACAAATAATGGTCGCATGGTATTTGTGTATTTATTATTATTTACGTCTCCCTTTTTTTATCATTCTGTCTTCTTCTTCTTCTTCGTGTTCTCATACGATACTATCTTAAAACAAAGAAAACCTGAGAAAGAGGGTTTTTACATAGAGGGATTGATAGAAATTAAAAAATTATGGCCACTTCAACTAGTACAACCCCTTATATTTTCTTCATTTGCGAAATAGTAAAAAACAAAATTATTTATACTATAATAACTTATATAGTGAGTGTGTGAATTGATCGAATTTTTCCTTGGGGGAGGGGATGAGGGGCTACATACTTAATAAATCGCTTCAAATACATCCCAAAAAAAAAGGAAATAGTTTGTTACTATTCCACAATTGAATAACTCTTACCCCTATTTATTCATTGATCATTAGATTGAGTTCAATTTAATGAGCTATTGGCGGCCCAAGAGGAGGAAAATCTATGCATTGAAAATAGTGGCTATAACTTGTCAATAAATTGGACTTAAAGGCCATTTCGGGTCAATAGGAAAAACATAAGCTAATAAAAAAAATTGGGGGCCATAGGGCGTCGTTTTCTCTAAAGGGTTTGAAGGAGAAAATAGCTTTTATGACTTCTCCTGCTTCTAAAGGTTTACACTATTTGGTCATAGTTGTTTCGCCTTTTCTATTCGAAATCACTCCTATAAATGCTCTCTGCATTACATGCTTTTGGTGAAAAATTGTACTTGTACTATTTGGCTATCATTGTTCCTTCTTTAGATATGTAATACTGTTTGTATATGTTAATTCTTGCATCAATTAATTTAGAACACAGCTTTCTGTGTTTCAATATGATATTAGTAGCAATTTTGCCATCATGTTTCTGCCATTATGTTAAGCTTTAGTGCAACACTTAGTCATTGTAGTTTTCATTATGACAAAATAGAACACTCAATTTATAAAGAAAGACTTTTCCTATTAAATATACAGAAGATATGGGATATGAGAGATTGTCTCAGTTAAAACATGTGACTACTCAACAAAGGTGTGAATGCCAAGGTCCATAGCCTTAGCCCTTAGGAAAGCCACTTGTTGTCTCACCTTCATGTATATGCTCAATGAGACCCATGGGAGTGTCCCTCATTGACCTTCTTTGTGTTAAAAAAGGTAATGTGGGAACAATGAGAGTTAGCCTACCTTTGTCATACAAAATCGATACATGGAACTCATGTTCGGAAGTGTGTAGTGATTTTCGTATATATGCTATTTGTTAAACTATATGTGCACTCCAGAAAGAGATCGCACATTTTCATGCTCCATCACTTTCTCATCCCCTCACCCATTACTAAAGAACTTCTCCCCGCTGCATTGAGCTAGGGGGGCGGAGAGTAGGGGTACCCTAGAAAGAAACAAAGAACGACACTAGTCCAAGATGATAACTTGATATTCTAAACTATAATGTAAAGGAGGTAGATCTAAGGTAAAAACTTATACTAATAACCAAGGATAACAAATATTTTTTACAAACAAAAATTCAATAAATGACTGACCTGATATTCGAAAGATGAAAATTCAATAAATGACTGACCTGATATTCGAAAGAAGAAAACACTTCCGCACTTCCAGAAAGATCTTCAAATACTTCCCTTCAAACCAAAACACATCAACTTGGAGAAATTAAGAGCAGAAGCAACATTGGATAAAGAAATGAATAAATCAGTAATCAAATGATACCTTTTTTATAAGGAAAGAAAAAATAATCAAATTATACCTTGTATATCCACCAATATGAACTTTTCCATTGCAAAACTCCAAGATGAGTACAATTTGCTTCTCAGAAGACCACAAATGGAAAAGCCATTTATATATGTAAGGTACTGCCTTAAAATATCCCTAGCAAGCTACTTTAAGAGGTCAAACACCCTGACCTGATATTCGAAAGATGAAAATTCAATAAATGACTGACCTGATATTCGAAAGAAGAAAACACTTCCGCACTTCCAGAAAGATCTTCAAATACTTCCCTTCAAACCAAAACACATCAACTTGGAGAAATTAAGAGCAGAAGCAACATTGGATAAAGAAATGAATAAATCAGTAATCAAATGATACCTTTTTTATAAGGAAAGAAAAAATAATCAAATTATACCTTGTATATCCACCAATATGAACTTTTCCATTGCAAAACTCCAAGATGAGTACAATTTGCTTCTCAGAAGACCACAAATGGAAAAGCCATTTATATATGTAAGGTACTGCCTTAAAATATCCCTAGCAAGCTACTTTAAGAGGTCAAACACCCTGACCTGATATTCGAAAGATGAAAATTCAATAAATGACTGACCTGATATTCGAAAGAAGAAAACACTTCCGCACTTCCAGAAAGATCTTCAAATACTTCCCTTCAAACCAAAACACATCAACTTGGAGAAATTAAGAGCAGAAGCAACATTGGATAAAGAAATGAATAAATCAGTAATCAAATGATACCTTTTTTATAAGGAAAGAAAAAATAATCAAATTATACCTTGTATATCCACCAATATGAACTTTTCCATTGCAAAACTCCAAGATGAGTACAATTTGCTTCTCAGAAGACCACAAATGGAAAAGCCATTTATATATGTAAGGTACTGCCTTAAAATATCCCTAGCAAGCTACTTTAAGAGGTCAAACACCCTGACCTGATATTCGAAAGATGAAAATTCAATAAATGACTGACCTGATATTCGAAAGAAGAAAACACTTCCGCACTTCCAGAAAGATCTTCAAATACTTCCCTTCAAACCAAAACACATCAACTTGGAGAAATTAAGAGCAGAAGCAACATTGGATAAAGAAATGAATAAATCAGTAATCAAATGATACCTTTTTTATAAGGAAAGAAAAAATAATCAAATTATACCTTGTATATCCACCAATATGAACTTTTCCATTGCAAAACTCCAAGATGAGTACAATTTGCTTCTCAGAAGACCACAAATGGAAAAGCCATTTATATATGTAAGGTACTGCCTTAAAATATCCCTAGCAAGCTACTTTAAGAGGTCAAACACCCTGACCTGATATTCGAAAGATGAAAATTCAACAAATGACTGACCTGATATTCGAAAGAAAAAAACACTTCCGCACTTCCAGAAAGATCTTCAAATACTTCCCTTCAAACCAAAACACATCAACTTGGAGAAATTAAGAGCAGAAGCAACATTGGATAAAGAAATGAATAAATCAGTAATCAAATGATACCTTTTTTATAAGGAAAGAAAAAATAATCAAATTATACCTTGTATATCCACCAATATGAACTTTTCCATTGCAAAACTCCAAGATGAGTACAATTTGCTTCTCAGAAGACCACAAATGGAAAAGCCATTTATATATGTAAGGTACTGCCTTAAAATATCCCTAGCAAGCTACTTTAAGAGGTCAAACACCCTGACCTGATATTCGAAAGATGAAAATTCAATAAATGACTGACCTGATATTCGAAAGAAGAAAACACTTCCGCACTTCCAGAAAGATCTTCAAATACTTCCCTTCAAACCAAAACACATCAACTTGGAGAAATTAAGAGCAGAAGCAACATTGGATAAAGAAATGAATAAATCAGTAATCAAATGATACCTTTTTTATAAGGAAAGAAAAAATAATCAAATTATACCTTGTATATCCACCAATATGAACTTTTCCATTGCAAAACTCCAAGATGAGTACAATTTGCTTCTCAGAAGACCACAAATGGAAAAGCCATTTATATATGTAAGGTACTGCCTTAAAATATCCCTAGCAAGCTACTTTAAGAGGTCAAACACCCTGACCTGATATTCGAAAGATGAAAATTCAATAAATGACTGACCTGATATTCGAAAGAAGAAAACACTTCCGCACTTCCAGAAAGATCTTCAAATACTTCCCTTCAAACCAAAACACATCAACTTGGAGAAATTAAGAGCAGAAGCAACATTGGATAAAGAAATGAATAAATCAGTAATCAAATGATACCTTTTTTATAAGGAAAGAAAAAATAATCAAATTATACCTTGTATATCCACCAATATGAACTTTTCCATTGCAAAACTCCAAGATGAGTACAATTTGCTTCTCAGAAGACCACAAATGGAAAAGCCATTTATATATGTAAGGTACTGCCTTAAAATATCCCTAGCAAGCTACTTTAAGAGGTCAAACACCCTGACCTGATATTCGAAAGATGAAAATTCAATAAATGACTGACCTGATATTCGAAAGAAGAAAACACTTCCGCACTTCCAGAAAGATCTTCAAATACTTCCCTTCAAACCAAAACACATCAACTTGGAGAAATTAAGAGCAGAAGCAACATTGGATAAAGAAATGAATAAATCAGTAATCAAATGATACCTTTTTTATAAGGAAAGAAAAAATAATCAAATTATACCTTGTATATCCACCAATATGAACTTTTCCATTGCAAAACTCCAAGATGAGTACAATTTGCTTCTCAGAAGACCACAAATGGAAAAGCCATTTATATATGTAAGGTGATGCCTTAAAATATCCCTAGCAAGCTACTTTAAGAGGTCAAACACCCTGCTATAGTGTTGTTATAGGGAGTTTGAAATTCCAGGGACAGAGATGACACATAAAGCGAAACTTTACAGCAATATGATAATACTGTCAACTAATTATATGATCGGGCAACCAGGCATCTAAAACAGCCCCATCAAATTGACACCATTCTGAGTTTTCAAATGTCTTGCCTCAGCCTGCTACCTTTTTGGAGTCAATAAACTGTAAACTTTTTTAAAATGCCAAAGGTTCTTTCATCACACTCCACGATGTTATATTTAAATCAAAACCTAAATAAGGAATTTAAGACAACAGTTCAGGTCATGTAAAAGAAAATCACACACATTCTTCAAACAAACCCGTATTTGATGGGGTGTAGAAAATATTAATAGATAGGATTAAATGAGGGCTTCCTGGAGACAGCTACATAAAGGATCCTGCAGCTAGCTTATCACCAATGGATGGTACGCCAGAGATATACTGTCTTTAAGAGAAGAGCAAACTAAAATTCCAATGGATTTACAGGATTGAGATCCCTTTTCGAAACATAGAACTAGAAGCCCATCAACTAGAATGACAAAGAGGACTGCTAGCTTTTTAGTCCAGGAACCAGTATCAGCCGACATACAGACGCTAGCTTTGAAATCCATACAATAGGATTAGCCAACATACAAATGCTATATTTGAAATACATGCAAGAACATTAGCCAATATTGAGAGAAGCATTAAATAAGCAGTTTGTACCGTTAATATAGCAGGAAAAACATGATTCTGAAGTGGTGTTCCTTCTGCCCTAAAAAAAAGGAAAATTCGATGCACACACTAGTTCCTCAATGATAGAGCTATGTTTGATAGTGTGTAGGAAACATCAGCAGATAAAACTAATGAGGACTTCCTAGAACCAGCTCTGAAGAGGACCCTGCAACAAGCATATCATTTTTAGACGGTAAGCAAGACATATACAGTCATTAAGAGAAAGGACAAACTAAAACCCAAGAGAGTTACAGGATTGATCTCTTTTCAAAATATACAATCAGAAGCCATCAACCAAGTTTACAAGGATAACTGCTAGCTCTAGAATACATTCAAGAGCATTAGCCAACATTGGGCAAAGCAGTAATTTGCAGTTTGTACAGTTAATATCATAAAAAGACCTGATTCTGAGGTGGTTTTCCTTCTTCCCTAAGAAATGTAAACTTTGATGCACACTCCCTGATACAGCTAAGTATTCGCAACTGCAACAGCCTAAACATTGTCAGCAAGCATTTCCTTTCGCTTCAACTCCAATGCCATACATTCATTCTCAAGTTTAATCCTCTCATTTTCCATTCTCATCATTTCCAATTCAATGTCCTTTTTCCTGCTAAATCTTTTCCAATTGAAACGCTCTTTCTCCAATTCCAACATTTGCGCCTGAATTTGTAGCTTCTGTTCTTCTAGCTGAAACGAACGATGATCCATCCACTGTTTCTGCAGAATATCAGCTTTGTTGCCTTCGGAAAACATTTGATTGGCATCAGTGTTTGCCTTCTGAGGTTGAGAACTGAAAGTCCTATTACCATCGAGAGTAGTCAAGGAATTACCAAAAGTAACAATTTCATGACCCTGGCATTGTTTTATCCTCTTTGAAAAATCTCCTGACATCCCATGTAACCTGTGCTCCCTAGGCAAGCTATGACTCTCTTCATACTCATCTTGATCCTCCACCAAGTCAGTTTCGTGATCATCTTCATCATTGTCATCTTGCAGGTGCTTCCTAACATCATTGTCATCATGCTCATCTCTACTTGTAAGAGCCAAACGTAATGAACGCTGCAGTTCAAGGTCTGGGGGCAGATGTAAGCGGTTCCCATTATGGTAGGAACACATCTCTTCATAATGCAGATGCTTTGAACTTAAGATTTTCCTAACTTCCTCCTTTCCTTTCTCTGATACGTGATCCAGCATATCCAAAAGAACAGGATTCTCAACTACCTCACAGGAAGTTCCTCTGCCAAGGATCTCATTGAGTCTTTTGTACCTCTTGTTTAGGTCATTGAATTTATCCTCGCACTGTTGAGGTGAAACAAAATGACCCCTTTCAGCCATGACTTTTGACACTGACTTCCATTTCCCTTTCTTATGCAAATTAGAGCATTTTCTTCTTCCACCATACTCTGCAGCAGTCTCTTCGCCTATGTAAGAAACAGCAGTTATCAACAGCCTCACCATCTGATCGGTCCATTTCACACGCTGCCATGGGGTTGCCTTTTTTCCCCTATTCAGGTCATTGAGACCATCTTCAGTAAAACTTGGTTCATCTTCATCACTTGCAGACTTACCCCTCTCGCCTTTACTATGATCAGCCAAAGAAATATTCTGGTTACAGTCCTGCTGCATACTACCTATAGTGAGGGGGAAATTTGCATTAATTGCCCCTTGTTTCGAATGAGACTGATAATGCTGAAGCTGTTGATGATTAGCCCTCATGGAGCCTTGCAAATCAAAACAACTATTCCCTGGCATCATATTTCCTGATCATAAATTAATTGCTTTCCATTACTTAAAAGTAACAATTAAATACAAAATTCAGAACTGGAATTAACATACAAAACCCTTTCCCAAAAACCACTTCAAGACAAACAAAAGCACCAAATAATGAACGATATCACCTATGCAAAGTAACACCTTCACAAACAGGCAAAAAGAAAAGAGATCCAAAACTGAAGAATGAAGATCTGTTCTCACTTTCAGATAAAATCTAATATTCTTACACAAATAAAGAACTGGTAATTTCTAAAAGTGAAGAACTTACACAATGCTGACGATCTGTCGAACCCTATTACAACTTCCAGCACTTCAAACCAAATTCAAAAGATATGGAAAAGCCTTTTTCAGTACTGCGAGAAAAGACAAGAAAGGTACACTTGTAGGGAGTTTTTTACATATTAAAGACATAACAGCCAAATTCCCGGTGTTGTAGATACAACGTATCGAGGATCTACGGGGCCCCTTTCGCCATCTTTTCCGTGACACACACACGTAGCTGAATAAGCACCTCCGCGAGATAGGTATAGGTTTTTTTTTTTTTTTTTTTTTTT
>AWOL01S0190805.1:2012-17126 GCA_000715115.1 Nicotiana otophora | reverse complement strand
GTTTTTTTTTTTTTTTTTGTTTTTAAATAAGTTAAATAGTTAATGCCTGCGAACTAAAGAATAACATGTAGGAGTGGGCATTGGACAGTTTGGATAGAATATAAAAATTTCAATTTGGATTTTCGTTTATTTAGATTGAAGAAATGACCATTCAAATATTAATCCAAGTAAGTTCGTATAACGATCGTTTTGAGTTCTAGCATTTCGTTCTTTGATTTGCGACTGTGAGCAGCCTCACACAGTTTATTATGACTTGCGTGCATGGTTAATTTTGAATTTCGAGTGGTTCAGGATGTATTTGATAGAGTGATTCTCAATTTGGAAGTTTTAAATTGCAAGAATTGACCAACGGTTGATTTTCAGTAATCGCCCTCAGATTGGTAATTTGATGAATCTTCCGTATGATGATTTTGAACTGGGCGCATGTTGGGATTTGAATTTGAATGTTCCTAGAAGGTTTTGGCTTTATTTGTCGAAAGTTGGCAATTTGAAAAATTAGAGAGTTCATAGGTTTTACCGGGAGTTGACTTTGGTATTATCAAACTCTTATTGTGGCTTTGAGACATTTTATTACGTTTATTTAGTTGATTGGAACTTGTGTGCAAAGTTTGGTTGTGATCTGGAATGTCTAAAGTTTGGTTGTGATCTGGAATGTCTAAGTGTGTTTCGGACGCGTTCGACAAATTTGCAGGTTTAAAAGTTAAAAGAATGATTTTGATCTTCGATTCTTGGTTTTGATGTTATTTATAATGTTTCGAGCCTTCGAATAAGTTTGGATGATGTATTTGGACTTGTTGGTATGATCGGATGGGGTCCCGTGGGGCCTCGAGTGTGATTCGGGGTGGTTTCGGACCATTTTGGTGATAGTTGGAGTTGCTAGTTTTTAGCAGGTGTTAGTGTGCTTCGCGTTCACGGTCAAAGCGATGCATTCACGAAGTGCATGTTTGGTGCTAGGTTTGTTGCTCTTTGTGTTCGCGAGGAAGTGTCGCGTCCGCATAGTGCTGGTTCCAGGTGTATCACGTTCGCGAGTGGTTGTCGCGTTCGCGAGGAGTTAAAGCAGGCAGGGGAGAATTTTGCCTTCACATTCGCGAAGGTGGGGGGGCTGTTGGCTATCGCGATCGTGAGGTTAATGCCACGATCGCGAAGTGAATTTGGTCAGTAGCTTTGGTTTGTGCTTTGCGAACGCAAAGCAAAGGTTGCGTTCGCGAAGGGTACTACTGGGCAATGTATTTAGGATGTTATTTCTAGATTTTGAATCATTTCTCTTACATTTTGAGCTCTAGACTTGGAGAGGGGTGATTTTATTTGGAGATTTTCATACAAAACTTTGGGGTAAGTAATTTCTATTTATTTTTTGTATTATTTCAAAAATCTACATGAATTATTAACACCCAAAATATAGAATTTTGAGATGGAATTTGGGGTTTTGACTATACTTTAAGTGAGTGTATTTTGGGGATTTGAGAATCGATGTGGACTCAGTTTTGGATCTAATCGTATATTTGGACTCGGCAGATTATGGTCATCGAATTCCGATATTAATCCGGATTTCGGGCACGCGGGCCCGTGTTGACTTTTTAGAATTTTTCAAAAATCAAAGCTTTAAGGATTAAGATTGCTTTCTATAACATTGTTTGACTTCCTTGGTTGATGACTGACTTGGATTTACGTGATTGGAGGGCTAGAGCAAGATTTCTACGCCATTTGTGGTTGAAGGCTAGCTGGACAAGGTAAGTATCTTTCCTAATCTTGTTGAGGAAATAACCCTTAGGATATGACATTGTTTGCCTAATAGAAAAGTGTGAAAGTCAACATATATGTGAGGTGACGAGCGTATATACGAGTGTTATGTATGATTCATGACTGGAATAGTCTTTAGGTTGTGCTATTCCTTGATTTGGATATTGTGTTTCTTGCTATCATGATTTATATGTATGTATGACTACATGAACTCTGTGAATCATGCTAGAGATCATATGTAAGTGTTGATTCCCTATTTGAGCATGATATTTGCTATTATATGGCGCATACGCCTGATCTCAGATGTAGTTATACACTCGCACATGCATACACCTTAGCATGTTATCTTCTTCGGTCTATGAGTATGCGATTTGATATCCATTAATTGTATACATTTATGCGACAATACGATAGGTCGTTCTGAGTAATAGCCTTAATTTTACTATTTCAAGACCTCTCATAGATTCATTTGATGTTTATTAATTTGCGTATGTGGTCCGTGTCGCTTTTCAGAAAGCTTTTATGTGAAATTTAAAAAAAATATATGATTTTTGACTTAAAATGAGGCTAGAGTTGACCACGGTCAATATTTTTGATAAAAGACCTCGGATCGGTGTTTTGATGATTCTAGTAGGTTTGTATGATACTTTTGGACTTGTACGCACATTTGGTTGGGGTTTGGGGTAACCGAACGCATAGCGCATTATGTGAAAGATTGTGAAAATTGAAATTCTTGAATTTTGTTGATCGATTCTTGTTATTTGATGTTATTTTGATGATTTGAGGTAGCGAGAAAGTTTGTAGGATGTTATTACACTTAGGTGCATGTTTGGTTTTGAGCCCGAGGGCTCAGGGAAGTTTCGGATGTGTTTTGGGAAGTTTTGGAATGGATGGTAGTAGGTGTTGTTGGTGTGGGTCTGTAGATCTCGCTTTTGCTGTCAATGGATCGCATCTGCGATAAAGGGGCTGGGTTGGGTGTCGTCGCATTTGCGAAGGTAAGTTCACTTTTACGGATTTGGGCATTCGCATTTGCGAATATTATGGTCGCATTTGCGACCCCTGAGCGTTTAGGACAGCTTCTCATATGCGAAGCATTTATTCGCACTTGCGATTAGGGGCTTGTCGCATTTGTGAAAAATATGTCACATTTGCGACTACAGTGGGTTTGATGCACTGATCGCATTTGCGATCAATGTGTAGCATTTGCGGATATCGCAATTGCAAACAACATCTGCAGCTGGGTAAATGTTTGGAAATTCGGGACTTAGCTCATTTTACACCATTTTTCAATCCTAATCATTCTAGAGGCAGTTTTTGAGGAACTTTTTCTTTCCAAACTCATTAGTTAGCATCTTTGTCTAGTTTTTAATCAATTTTAATTACTTTTCATGAATTTTTAACATCAAATATATGTATTTTATGGTAGAAATTAGGGATTTTGGGTAGAATTTAAGGATTTTGTAAAATTGAGATTTAGACCTTGTGAGTTGTTTTGAAATTCAACCTCAAATTGAGGTTGGATTTCAAAACAACTCACATAGTAGGGCTCGGAGGTGAATGGGTAATCAAAATTTGGTCTGAATATCGGATTTTGGCAAGCGAACCCGGGGTTGACTTTTGTTGACTTTTTCAATTTAGCTAAACATTGAACCTTTTTCATTTGTGGTGGTTTCTAAAGCTTATTTTGAATTGTTGGATTGGTTAGATTCGGTTGGTTTGGAGTCTTGTTCGAAAGGAAAAGTCGTGGTTAATTATTGATTTGGTTGCGTAATGAAGTAAGTGTCGTATTTAACTTTGACTTGAGGGAAATAGAACTTGTTGGTCTATTTGCTATGTGAATTATGTATGGGGACGGCATATATGCGAGGTGACGAGTGTATATGTGTTATCATAGGTTAAAACATGCGAGTTGTGCTATTTACCTTTATGTTATCACTTATTCTATGTTTATATATCGTTACCTTCTTTGATTTCTACATGTTCTTACTTGCTATTCATGCCTTATTCATTATCTGTCATTTAGTTGTTACATATTTCGTTTTATTCATCCATCAATCAATATCTGCTAACCTGTTATATGTTCCTACCTGTATTGATTGCATATTTTCATTGTTTCATTCATGTACTTGCCTTCATTATTTTTACCTTACTTGTTGTACTTTATTATATTGTGTCCGATTATGTAAGTCCTTTAGCGTTTCTTGTATGAATTGTCGAGGTTTTTGAATATGAGGTATTAGTTATTCTTTGTTTGTACTGGTATTTCCTGGGTATTCTACACGCTTATTTCCTTTTGTATTGAGATTAAAGAATTTGGTTGTGTTGAGTTGTTCATGTTTAATGAGTTGATATTTGGAATGGGTTGCGCGTCGCAATAGTATTGAAATGAATTGCCAATGGCAACGTGTTGCACGCCACAATAGATATTGATATGATATTGGGATCAGGCTGCACGCCGCAACAGATATTGTGATAATGTTGGGATCGGGTTACGCACTAAAATGGAGTATGATGTGTTGTAATGTCTGTAGTTGTGGTATTCTATGTCGGTAGGATGTTGAGATGATGTTATTTTGGGGCCCTCTGTTAGTTGACCTTCGAGTCCCGTTCTGAAGAGTTTAGTTATTTTCTCTATATTTCTGATGTATTTCATTTATTATTCGTACATGTTTATAGTGAGTTTCTTGTCATAGACTCATCACTACTTCGTCGAGGTTAGGCTCGGCACTTACAAAGTATATGGGGTCAGTTGTACTCATACTACATTTTTGCACTTCTTGTGTAGATCCCTATAGCGATCCGACCAGTTATTTTGAGCATTTGCATCTCGTTTGATGGTTTGAGGGCATGAGTAGCTTTGTGTGATGTATTATGATTTGCGTGTATCGTCGATTTTGGTTTTCGGGTGATTTGAAATTGATTTGGAAGAATAATTCTCATTTTAGAAGTTTGAAGTTGGAAGAGTTGACCAAGTTTGGATTTTGTGTATTTGACCTCGAATATGAGTTTTGATGGTTCCATTAGGTCCGGATGGTGATTTTGGACTTGGGCGTATTCCCGGATTTGCATTTGGACGTTTCTGAAATGTTTTGGAACTAATTGGCAAAAGTTGGCAATTTGAAGATCTGCAAGGTTCATAAGTTTGACCGAGAATTGATTTTGATGATATCGAGATCGGATTATTGTTCTGGGAGATGGAATAGGTTTGTTATGTCATTTGGAACTTGTGTGCAAAATTTGAGGTCATTTTGGGTTGATTTGATATGATTCGGCGCGATTTTGGAAGTTAAAAGTTCAAAAAATCATAATGTTTGATTTGAGGTGTGATTCATGGTTTTGATGTTATTATGTATGATTTGAGGCCTGGAGTAAGTTTGTGTTATGTTTTGGGACTTGTTGGTATGTTCGAGCGGGATTCCGAGGAGATCGGGTGAGTTTTGGGGTGGTTTCGGACGATTTTTAGGCCATGTTCAACTGCTGGTTTTTGGCTACAAGGGTGTACATCGTGATCGTGGAGCTCTGGGCCGCGATCGCGAAGAGTAAATTGAAAAGTTAGACTTGTGAATCGCGTTCGCGGAGGAAGTTTCGCGTTAGCGAAGAAGAAATTTCTACTGTCACTGGGCTAATTTTGGAAGCTTATATCCTGCAATCTATAAGGGATTTTGATGTGATCCTAAAACGAAAGTTGTAGCCTCTGTTTCTAGTTTTCAGAAAATCAAACCATTTGTTATTTGGAGTTATGTACAAAACATTATGACTGATATACTACAAGTTGTCTAGGAAGAGTTTGGGAAGGGGAATGGAATTTGTTCATCGCGATCGCGGGGAAATGTCCACGATCACGAAGGGTAAAAAATAGTGCTGGACAATTTTGGAATCGCGATTGGGAGGTTGGTGACCACGATAGCATAGGGTACCACTAGGCAGTGCATATAAGTACTCTATTTCGGACCTTTGAGTTATTTTATCACATTTTGAATTGGGGAGCTCGGATTTGGGAGATTTTGGAGAGGAATTTTACCACATGGATTGAGGTAAGTACTTTTTAGTCGGATTTGATTATATTTCAGGATTCTGTCTTTGATTTTGGAATTTGATTGATAATTTTAGAAGAGACATTGGGGGGTTTTGTCTAGATTTTTCTAAAAGTGAATATTTGATATTTGAACATCGATTCGGAATCGGATTTGAGTGAAATTAGTATGATTGGACTCGTAATTTAATAGGTTGTCAGAATTTGTGAGTTTGGTCGGGTTTCGAGGTGCGAGCCCGGGTTTGACTTTTTGGTTGACTTTGAGTTTTTGATTTAAGATTAAACCTTCATCGTCTGGGTTTGTTCCCTTTGGCATTATTTGATGTTTTTGAGTTGCTTTGGGCTAGTGTCGAGCCGTTTGGAAGATGATTCGCGCGGGATGGCAGTTCGAGAGTACAACAAGTATAGAACAAATATATGGTCAAACCAAGAAAACACAGATAAAACCACCTTGTTTCTCACAATTCTTTTTAAATTGTTTTTCTCGGTCGACAATCCAGCATATAAGGAAGATATGCAAGTAAATCGGGTAAACAGTCAAGGAAATTGCAAATAAAGATGATATGCAATAACCTAATATCAATCTGTTGCGGCGCGTAACCCAATCCCAATAGAAATCACATCACGGCTCTCCAGCCAACATCAGAATCTTAGTAACCGAACCAAACCATTAACTAGATCTCTCAGAGCTCACATCAACCATAAACCCGTCGATTTCTCATAATCCGTGTGTAGACCATCAAGAGAGAAACATGAGAGGGTGACCCTAGGGGGATGGATCCATATCCACACGCAAGCACGACCAATTCAACATGCTATCAGCCCGGCGTGGTCACAGGCTTAATATCATACTCCGTCCGGCGTGGTCACATGCTCAATATCAACCTCACGGATAACTCACGTGCTGCACGAACAACCCACATGCCATTATATATGTATCTGGATACGCATAGACAACTCACGTGTTGCACGGATAACTCATGTACCAATAACCATAATCTGCCTGGCATGGTCACAAGCTCAACATCACAATTCGCCCGGCGTGGTCACATGTATAACAACACAATTCGCTCACCATGGTCACAGGCATAATAACACAATCTGCCCGGTGTGGTCACAGTCTACCAGTCTAACCCATATCACATATAAAGCAGATATGCAAGAATATATGTACATGTTCAAGTACGTCAAATTTCATAATCCTGGATTGGTATAAGTGACATGCTAAGGTGTATGCATGTGCAAAATGTGTTGTCATAGCTCAAATCGACAATTTCATAATGCAAAATAGCAAACATCAAGTTCATTCAGGGAATTAACCTCTTTGTAAACTCAAACATGGATCAAATAGTTCACAATAGGGCTATAAATATGAGAAATATCACAGTTTAAAGCTTAACAGTCAATTCAAGGCATATCATAGCCTAAGCACTACCCCGAGCATGGATAAATACCATGGTACTCGTATATGGGCTCAATCCCCACACATATGTGCACCCATAGCATGTAGCTATCACAAATAACTCATACAACTAGTGCCTCAACCAAGATTAGATAAGATACTTACCTCAAGCAAGTCAAATCAAATACCGAGCAAGTCGAACAAAAATGTATGAACTTGTACAGGTGACTGGTGTGCATCATTTATAATTCTTGCTTCTATTACCTCGCCGAGGTTAATTATGATACTTATTGAGTACATGGGGTCAATTTTAGTCATACTACAGTTCTACACCTCGTGTGCAGATCTTGGAGCTGAGATGCTGTGGATGACGGGAGATGGCATTGAAGATATACCTGCGCTCCGGATATGGCTACCAGTTGTCCTTGGTGGCTTTAGATTTGAATTTTGTTTATGCATATTCCAAACAGATGTTGTATTACTTCATACAAGCTTGTAAATCTAAGTTTTAGTGGCCCGTGACTTGTACTACCAGTCCTTGGATTATTGTATAGAGATTCAAGTACTTCACTTATTGATTCATATTATTCTCATTTGAATTGTGTTTACTATTATTTTTCTTACCTAGCGGGTTGGGTTAGGTGCCATCACGACTAGTTAGATTTTGGGTCGTGACAAGTTGGTATTAGAGCTCTAGGTTCATAGGTTCTATGAGTCATGAGCAAGTGTCTAGTAGAGTCTTGCAGATCAGTATGATGACGTCTATACCTATCTTCGAGAGGCTATAGGGAATCTAGGATAAACTTCCCGTCTTTCTTTCCTTATTGCGCGGCATTGATTCAGCTTGAAGCATAACTCTTTGAATTCCTTCCACTCACTCATATTTTATGTGAGCGCTCGGTATCAGTTATGCATCGACAATTTGTGATTCCATTGATGAGGTATGAGATGCGTTCTTTATGGTGTGAAGGTGGGCCAGTCTAGAGGACTTGAGGCCAGGTTCAGACCGCAGCTTGGGATCGGTGGTTTTGGTTGTATGAGTATGTATTTTTGGACTTATACATTCGGTAATGTCCCTAGAAGGGGGATTTATGGCTCGGTGAATGGTTGGATGGCTATATGATGAGTATGATGTGACTGAGGGATGTGTTCAGATGGATTGGATGTGACGAGAAGAGTTTGTTTGGGATGTGTAAAGGACTATTGGGTGCTTGATTTATGTCTTGATGTATTGTTCGGTCTTGAGTTACGAGTATGGTAGGGATCTTTCAGTTGTTAGTTTGTGAAATGAAGTGTGTTCTTATGTCTTGTTGACGAGATCAGATTCGGGAAGATTTAATGATTGCATAGTGGTTGCGGCCATGAAAGGGCATAGAGAGATGCCAGGTTGAGACTAAGCAGTTGGGTTATCTCTTGCGGGATGTTTTGAGGTTGTGTGATTCTTATGATGATTATGTGGAGAGTTTCTTTCTACCAGTGATTTATATGTGTTGCAATTTGAGTTTGGATCGCTTGAGGAAGTTGGCTTGACTTTCACTAGGGTGAATGTGAGTTTAGCAGATGATTTGAGGTATGTTATGAATAGTGCTACGTGAGTTCATGAAGGATTTGTCGGAAATACGGTGCGAGATCATAGCAGTTATGTAGTAGTATTGTGGGTTATCAGATGTTTTATTCTATCACTTCGAGCCAAGTGGGGGAGTCTACTATTGACAATTTGATTGCATGGTTATGTGTTATATTAGTTCTGGTTTGAGGCATACTTGTGGGTCAATTATAATTTGAAGAGGTTGATTTCGAGGATGACTCGAGTAAGGAAATATCTGGACGCATGATGTATTACACTTTGCGAATGTGTGGAAATCTTGGGATGATCCAGGTGTGGTATTCGAGGTGGGGGTAGTATTCATGGAGTAGGGATCTCATTCAGTTGCTTAGAGGCGCCGGTTACTTCTTCAGGTATTTGGTGCTAATGGAGCACAAGTCGTTCGTCCCGTTTTGGTAGTATATTAGATATTTGGGCAGAGTGGGTGACTCTTGAGTAGGTTCTAATGGGTTCAAGATTTATATGTGGTATTTGAGGAATTTTCGAATTTGTAAATTTCTAAAATCTGGGATTTTCAGTGGATGGTGTCGAGACATGCGATATTTCTATACCATTGTGGATTCTATATTTTAGTATCAGAAAGGTAAAGGGAACAATATCAAATTCACATAAGGTCTCTTCGGAGTGGGTATCTCGAATGCGGCATTTTTGGGTACTTAAGAGGGAATACAATGGCTTATGGGCTTTGGGTGATGTGGTTTCATGCTAGGATCTCTTGTGGTTAGTGTTGGGTTAAAGATCATAGTGTACTGGAAATGAGAAGTGTTAACTTGAAAGCTAGTCGATAGGAACTCAAAGAAATATATCATCTTGGTAGTGGTTTAGATCGGCATGGTAATGGGAATGAGCAGTTCTTTTGGTTTTCTTGGTGTGGTTCTACCGGTGTTTTGTGGCAATACTCTTAGGATGAGTAACCTGTGTGACTTGGTTGAGTTAGATGGGTTCAGTTCTGATGACTTGGTCTTTTGCTAATGGGTTTCGAAGAGTTCTCGATGATTTCTACCATAGTTTGAGATGGAAATTTTCTACCGGCATGATGAGTATGTTGATTTTCTCCTGGATAGGATCAAGTGGAATGTTCTTGACTAATTGAGTATGTATCCTACCTGTGAATCAGAGTTGATAATGGGATTCTCGTGCTTTCATTTGATGGTATGTTAGAAGAGTTTGCATGTGTAAGTTTACGGTTCAGTTTCGACGGGAAGGCCATGAGATCTAGATAGTATGGACGGTTTCTGATGTTCAAAAGAATGAAGGCACTATCTGGTATCACCTGAGAAGAGTGCGCATTTCAGAAGGCGCCTTGTGTTTTGACTTACGCGTGCTTCATTGGTATTGCGGTACTCGCTTGGTTGATCGACTACTGATGTCATAATTTTTCTATGTGGCACAGAAGAATTATAGAAGTATTTCTTGTGAGAAGATTGTGCTAGTCATTTGAATGGTGGAGTTGGGATCAGATATGGTGATTCATGTATTCTAGGGATATGGAGCCTGGGAGTTCTCAAAGGTAGATTGTTCCTTGGTTGCGGCCGGTGAAGGTATGGTCAAGTTAGACAGCTAATAGTATGTGTTATGGTTAGGCTATTGTGAACTCTTGGAGGGTTATTTTCTATTTGTGGATGACCGGAATTGATTTGGGGGCCCATTAGTAGGTCTGACAAGGATGTGTATTCCACACCTGGTCGGATTTGTTTACTCAACACATCTATTGTGAAATATGTGTCATCGATTAGAGTGGATCTTATTTGTGTCTATTGGGTTCCATGTATTGCTCTTTGATGGTGCAATAGATTGTGAGACTGTTGACTATTTACACACATGATGAATTCTGTTTGGGCCTAGTGGCGAAATTCGAGCGAGATAGTTCATGGGGTGTTGAATGGGTGAATGTGCCTTGGTTATGGTCTTTCGATTTGTGGAATATTGTGCTATCCATTTCTCTATGATTATGGTCATGCACTTCGTGTGTTAGTTGTTGATTTACGTATGGTTGTTGATTTTGAGCATTATGGCTCGAGGTATTTCATATAGGCTGGTGTTTCGATTAGGTCATGCACTGCGGCGAAGTTATGTTGGGATATGATCCTTTGTGTTGATTACGTGTGTTGTTGTTCTCCTTGTGTGATGTGTTCATAGCATTGCGCTTGTGGTTGTACCCTTTGAACTTGCGAAACGGTTCTCTCATCTGAATCTCTTTCCATTTTTGGGTGCATTTTAGTTGTTGCTTATTGGTGCACGGATTGCATGGAATGTGGCTCTAGGTGTTATTGGTGTGGGATGTCGGTCGAGCAGCTTGTACTGGGTGAGATGAGGTTATTGAACCTGGAATTAGCACTATCGAGATTAAGGTATGTTTCGAGTTTTGATGATGTCACTTATCTGCTTAGAATTTGGGCTATGGTTCTTGTTGGGCGATAGCTCCACAACTTGTTGATTTGATGGGTGGTTATGAGTCTCTGCGGGTTTCTTTCATCATTGTCAATGTACAAAGTGTTAGAACAAGGTTAAATTTGATATAAGGTTTGTTACCGCTACCTGATTCGTTATTGAGCAGCTATTATGATCGAAAGTTACTGCTATGAGTATCTGAGTTATGTGGTATACCATGTGGTTACATCTTGGGTTATGGTTATGGCTTTGATACAAGCTTGTTCAGACTTATACAGTGTATGGGTGTGAGAATCGGGTCTCGTAATGGATTTCGGATGTTAGAAATTGGGTTTCAAGGTTTATGGACTAAGGTTGAAGGAAAAATCATCGGTTATATTGAGTTGACGGACTTACATGGATTGAGGTGGCGTGGGATCACCCCCGGGGTATGTGCATGGTGAGTTTACACAGTTATTTGGTGTCTTTTGAGAGACTCTTGGCACGTTCTAGGATGAACGTATGTTTAAGTGGGGGAGAATGTAATGACCCGACCGGACCTTTTTAGCATTTGCATTCTGTTTGATGGTTCGAGGGCATGGGTGGCTTCGTATAATGTATTATGACTTGCGTGTATCGTCGGTTTTGGTTTTCAGGTGATTCAAAATTGATTTGAAAACATTTTAGAAGCTTAAAGTTAGAAGGGTTGACCAAGTTTGATTTTTATTTATTTGACCCCGCATAGGAGTTTTGTTGGTTCCGTTAGGTCCGTATGGTAATTTTGGACCGGATTTGCATTTGGATGTAATTGGAAGGTTTTTGCACTAATTGGCAAAATTTGGCAATTTGAACGTTTGAAAGGTTCATAAGTTTGATCGGGAGTTGACTTTGATGATATCGGGTTCGGATTATTATTTTGGGAGTTGGAATAGGTTTGTTATGTCATTTAGAAATTGTGTGCAAAATTTGAGGTCATTCCGGGTTGATTTGATATAATTCAACGGGAGTGTGGAAGTTAAAAGTTCATATAGTTTAATTTGAGGTGTGATTCATGAATTTGATGTTGTTATGTGTGATTTGAGGCATCGAGTAGGTTCGTGTTATGTTTTGAGACTTGTTGGTATGTTCGGACGGGGTCCGAGAGGCTCCGGTGAGTTTCACACCATTTTAGGCCCTTTTTAATTGTTGGCTTTTGGCGACAAGGATGTACATCGCAATCACCGAGCTCTGGGCCGCGATTGCGAAAAGTAAAATGGAAATTGGACATGTGAATCGCGTTCGCAGAGGATGCTTCTCATTCACGAAGAAAACATTTATGTTGTCACTGAGCTGACTTTGGGAGCTTATATCTTGCAATCTATAAGGAATTTTGATGTAATCCAAAAATGAAAGTTGTAGCCCTTTGTTTTTAGTTTTCTGAAATCAAACCATTTGTCATTTAGAGTTATGTACAAAAGGTTATAGCTTACATACTACAGGCTATCTGGGAATAGTTTAGGAAGGGTAATGGATTTGTTCATCGTGATTGCGGGGAAATGGCCACGATCGCGAAGGGTAAAAACAGTGTTGAACAATTTTGGAATCGCGATCATGAGGTTGGTGACTGCGATCGCGTAGAGTACCACTAGGCAGTGCATATAAGTACTCTATTTCGGACCTTTGAGTTATTTTATAACATTTTGAGTTGGGGAGATCGGATTTGGGCGATTATGGAGAGGATTTTCACCATATGGATTGGGGTAAGTAATTTCTACTCTGATTTATTATATTCCATGATCCTGTCTTCGATTGTGGAATTTGATTCATGATTTTAGAAGAGAAATTGGGGGAATTTTTGTCTAGATATTTCTAAAAGTGAATCTTTGAGATTTGAACATCGATTCGGAATCGGATTTGAGTGAAATTAGTATGATTGGACTCGTAATTTAACGGGTCATCAGAATTTGTGAGTTTGGTCGGGTTCCGAGGTGCGGGCTCGGGTTTGACTTTTTGGTTGAAATTGAGTTTGTGACCACGTCGGACAGATTATGATATTGAGCCTGTGACCACGCCAGGCTTATAGCGCGTTGAATTGGCCGTGCTTGTGTGTGGATATTGATCTATCCCCCTAGGGTCACCCTCTCATGTTTATCTCTTGATGGTGTACATGCGGATTATGAGAAATCGACGGGTTTATGGTTGATGTGAGCTCTAGGAGAGCTAGTTATTAGTTTGTTTCGGTTACTGATATTCTAATGTGGTCCGGAGAGTCGTGATATGATTTCTATTGGGATCGGGTTTCGTGCCGCAACAGATTGATATTTGGTTATTGTATATCATCTTTATTTGCAATTTCCTTGACTATTTACCTGATTTACTTGCATATCTTCCTTATACACTGGATTGTTGACCGAACAAAACACTTTTAAAAAGAATTGCGAGCACCAAGGTCGTTTTATCTCTATTTTTCTTATTTGACCATATATATGTTCTATACTTGTTGGAAATTTATGAACTTGTACAGATGACTAGTGTCTATCATTTACAATTCTTGATTCTATTACCTTGCCGAGGTTAGTTATGATATTTATTGAGTACATGGGGTCGGTTGTACTCATACAACAGTTCTTCACCTCGTGTGAAGATCTTGGAGCTGGGATGCTATGGATGACAGAAGATGGCATTAAAGATGTACCTGTATTTCAAATATGGCTACCAGTTGTCCTTGGTAGCTTTAGATTTGAATTCTGTTTATGTATATTCCAAACAAATATTTTATTACTTCATACCAGCTTGTAAATCTAAGTCTTAGTGGCTCGGGACTTGTACTACCAGTCCTTGGGTTATTGTAAAGAGATTATGTTATTTCACTTATTGATTCATTTTATTCTCATTTGAATTCTGTTTACTGTTATTTGTCTTACCTAGCGGGCTGGGTTAGTGTAACACCCCGGAAAATTTCGAAGTACTTAAGTGTAAAGCCCCGTAAAACTTTGCAAAAGAAAGTAATGTTTTGGTGCCGAATTTGTTTGAATGACCATGTATTTATAAAGTTGTGATCTAGGAAAATTATAAGACTTACTTTCTATGAATTATATATGATTTGTACATTTGATGTTGAGGGTGTTCCGTTCTGGAAATATATTGCTTATGAGGCCACAGTTGGTGTTGTTTCGTATTATGTTACATCGTTGGATTATGTATATGCTATTAGAATATGTTTCTGGGGCTCTCTAACAGGTGGATAGGCTAAATTACAAAGGAAACTGTGGAGAAATGTTTGAAAATTTAGGGAGTTAGTCAAATTTGGGGCTACTAGTTTGTGGTATAAAATAAACTAAGTTACATAAGATGCTAATGACGGATTTTTACCCTCATTCGAGGACGAATGATCCTTAGCGGGGGAGAATGTAACACCCTGGAAAATTTCGAAGTACTTAAGTGTAAAGCCCCGTAAAAGTTTGCAAAAAAAAAGTAATGTTTCGTGGTGTCGGACGTTTTGGGTTGAACAATGCACCGGAAAGTAAAGGAAAATTTTTGGCGGAAAAGTGCATTTCTCCGGTCCATTATGCAATCGCAGAATCACTCTGTGGACCACATAATGGCCACAAAGTGAGGCAGTTAATGGGGTCAGTTGGAAGCAATTATGCGGTCGACTATGCGACCGCATAACTGTTATGCGGTGCACTATGCGACCGCAGAACAGTTATGCAGACCGCATAGTGACCGCAGACTCAGGCAGATTTTTGGTCATTTTGGACGCCAATTATGAGACCGATATGCGGTCTGCATAACCATTATGCGGTCGCATATGTGATCGCAGAACCTGTTCCAGAGCTTCATTTTTGGATTTTTAAAGCCCGACCCTACTTCGTTAAATACACGTTTTGGGCCATTTTTGAGATATAATCTGACATTTTAGAGTGAGAGAGAGCGCCCTAGAGTGAGAAGGTGTTCTTCAATAATTGTTCTTCAATTCTTGCT
>AWOL01S0190655.1:0-10241 GCA_000715115.1 Nicotiana otophora | reverse complement strand
CATTGGTGGTGAAAAGAAAAATGAATATGCTTATATTGAGAAAGCACTTCTCTTGGTGTTAAATGGGTTGGAAAGAAAGTAAACCTTGCGCCGTCGTCGTCGTCGCCGCACGCTCGACTTCGGCTTCGGTCAAAGATTGATTGATTAATTTTTTTGAACAAAATTTCTTTCAATTATTTAATTAATTAATTTAATTAATTTACGAAAATTCAACCCGGTCCTCCCAGCACCTCGGGTACTTGAGAGGAATAATTTCTTTTTCAGACATTATTTCGACATTCTGTTGCTACTAACTTTCTATTTCTGTTTCTATTTCAGAAAGTTAACTGTTTTTTATTATTTATTACAGTAATACAGATTGAATAATAATCTTAAGGAAATTAATTTATTGTATTCTTTATTTTATTTTTTGGATGTATGATTTTTTACTCCTTCTGAATTTCTCTATTCTGATTTGAAGATATAAAAACTTCATCGGAATATTAAAATTCAGAAACGATTTGAAGAACATAAAAACTTCATCGTTTACTTACTGTTCATCGTTCATTACAGTACTGTTTACTATTCTGTTTTTTGCCATTAATTGAACTCTTCTGTTGTTGACAGTGAGAAATGGCAATTGATAATGAAAATTCTTCTGCGACTGTTGCGGCAACGACGATAGCCTCGTCAAGCCGAACTGTTGTTCCATCGGCCGAGAAATCGGGAAAATTTTCTGGAGCCAACTTCAAAGGATGGTAACAAAGGGTGTTCTTCTTGCTTACCACAATTGGTATGCAGAAATTCACTAGTGAAGAACCTTTAGTGCCTGTCGCGGACATGCCAGACAACGAGAAATTTATGATTGTTGAGGCATGGAAACAAGCATATTGTTTTTGCAAAGGCTATACCCTAAGTGCTTTGGAGGATGACTTGTACAACGTCTATAGTGCTATGAATACTTCGAAAGAATTATGGAATGCACTTGAGAAGAAGTACAAGACTGAAGATGCATGCTTGAAGAAATTTGTGGTTGCCAAGTTTCTAAACTATAAAGTGATAGACAGCAAAACCGTTGGAACCCAAGTTCAAGAGCTTCAACTTATTTTTCATGACTTTATTGCTGAAGGTATGGTCGTGAATAAATCATTTCAAATGGCTGCAATGATTGAAAAATTGCTTCCTTCATGGAGAGATTTCAAAAACTATCTTAAGCACAGGCGCAAAGAGATAAAGTTGGAAGATCTTGTGATTCGTCTCAAGATTGAGGAAGACAACAAAACGTCCGAGAAGAAGTCTCGTGAAAATTCAATGATTATGAGAGTTAATATCGTTGAGGAGACTGCTCCAAAAAGTAAGAAGATGAAGAGGTCTTCTGGACAGACTAAAGAGCAGAACAAAAAGAATTCAAGGGCAACTGCTACAATTGTAGAAAAGTTGATCACAAAGCCCCCAATTGTCGTCTCTCGAAAAAGGATAAGAAGAAGGGACATACCAACACAGTGGAGAAGAATGATGACATTGATGATTTATGTGCAATGCTTTCGGAATGCAACCTAGTTGGAAATCTGAAGGAGTGATGGATTGACTCTGGAGCCACTCGACATGTTTGTGCTGTCAAAGAAGCATTTGCGACTTATTCTACTATTGGTCCCGAAGAAGAGCTTTCCATGGGAAATACTGTAACAGCCAAGATTGAAGGTTGTGGGAAGATATTCCTGAAGATGACTTAAGGTGTTAACGCTCAACAACGTTTTTCATATTCCTACTATTCGAAAGAATTTAGTTTCTTCTTTTTACTTGTTAAGAATGGATTCAAATGTGTATTTGTATATGACAAAGTTGTTGTAAGCAAGAATGAAATGTATGTTGGAAAGGGCTACCTCACAGAGGGCCTTTTCAAACTCAATCTAATGGTTGTTGACAGTATGGATAAAATTTCAGCTTCTTCTTATTTATTGGAGTCAAATGATTTATGGCATATTCGTTTATGATATGTCAATTACAAAACCTTGCGAAAGTTAATTAATTTAGAAGTATTGTCTAAATTCGAGTGTAATAAATCAAAATGTCTAATATGTGTTGAATCTAAGTTTGTAAAACATCCTTATAAGTCTGTTGAAAGGAATTCAAATCCTTTAGACTTAATTCATACTGACATTTGTGATATGAAGTCGACACCATATCGAGTTGGAAAAAAATATTTTATTACTTTTATTGACGATTGCACTCATGTTGTTATGTTTATTTGCTTAATAGTAAGGATGAAGCAATTGAAACATTTAAGCAATACACGAATGAAGTGGAGAATCAATTGAATAAAAAGATCAAAATGATTAGAAGTGATTGAGGTGGAGAATATAAATCTCCGTTTGCAGAAATATGTTCGGAATATGGAATTATCCATCAAACTACTGCCCCCTACACACCTCCATCCAATGGAATTGCAGAAGAAACAATTGGACATTAAAGGAAATGATAAATTCTTTATTAATAAGTTCCGGATTATCGCAGAGTTTGTGAGGAGAAGCTATCCTTACAGCTAACCGAATACTCAACGTAGTACCCCACAGCAAAACACAATCTATTCCATATAAAAAATAAAAATGAAGAAAACCCAACTTGAAATATTTCAAAGTGTGGGGGTATTTAGCAAAGGTACAAGTACCTTTACCTAAAAGGGTAAAAATCGGACCAAAAACCGTGGATTGCATTTTCATTGGATATGCTACAAACAGTAAAGGGTTTTTGGTTCATAAATCTGATAATCCCGAAATTCAAGTTAATACGGTAATTGAATCAGATAATGCTGAATTCTTTAAAAGCATCTATCCGTATAAAACCGAATGCGAGTCGTTAAGTGAAAGACCTAAACGACCACGGGAAGAACCAAAGAAAAATCCTCCAAGTAATGAAGATCCAAGGCGTAGTAAGCGTCAAAGAACATCTACTTCCTTTGAACCCGATTTTGTGACATTCTTGCTTGAAAATGAACCTAAAACGTTCAAAGCAGCTATGTCATCTTCTGATTTAGCATTTTGGAAAGAGGCAGTCAATAGCGAGATTCAAACAATTTTGGATAACCATACATGGAAAAGGGTTGATCTCCCTCCAGGAAATAAGCCTTTAGATTCGAAATGGATCTTTTAACGGAAAATGAAAGCTGATGGCAATATTGACAAATATAAGGCAAGACTTGTTGTCAAAGGTTATAGATAAAAGGAAGGCCTTTATTACTTTGACACTTACTCGCCAGTAACGAGGATAACATCTAATAGGGTGTTAGTGGCACTGGCGGTCGTATATGGTCTTGAAATCTATCAAATGTATGTTAAAACAACTTTCTTAAATGGAGAATTGGAGGAAGATATTTACATGGAACAACTTGAGGGTTTTGTGGTTCCGGGTAAAGGAAAGAAAATGTGCAAACTTGTTAAGTCGCTTTATGGACTTAAACAAGCACCCAAACAATGACATTCCAAATTTGACCAAACAATGTTGGTAAGTGGGCTTAAAATCAACGAGTGTGACAAATGTGTTTACTTTAAAAACACTCCAGGAAATCAACAAGTGTGACAAATATGTTTACATTAAAAAAAACTCCAGGACATGAAGTCATATTTTGTTTATATGTTGATGAATGTTGATAATGAGCAAAAATAAGGTAGATATAAATGCTACTAAGCGCATGTTGGCTAGCAAATTCGATATGAAAGACTTAGGAGTTGCTGATGTGATCTTAGGAATCAGAATTCACAAGACTCCACAAGGTCTAGCATTATCACAGTCTCACTACATTGAAAAGGTATTTGACAAGTTCAAGTATTTGGATTTTAAAATTGCCAAGACTCCAATTGGCGTGAGTTACGGACTTCAAAATAATGAAGGTGAAAGTGATTCACAACTGGACTATGCAGGAGTATTGGAAAGTTTGATGTATATCATGAATTGTAAGCAACCAGAAATAGCATGTGCTATTAGCAAACTTAGTCGGTTTACAAGTAATCTCAATCAAATACATTGGATGGCAATGAAACGAGTTTTGGGGTATTTGAAACATACCCAAAATTGCGCTTTGCATTATAACAAATATCTATCCGTGATTGAGGGATATAGTGATGTAAATTAGATCACCAGATCATCTGATGTTAAATCTATGAGTGGATATATTTTTACAATTGGTGGGTGGAGCGCTGTCTTGGAAATCATCCAAACAAACGTGCATCGCCCGTTCTACAATGGAATCTAAATTCATAACTTTAGATAACACCGGTGAAGAAGCTGAATGGCTCTGGAATTTCTTGGAAGATATTGAATTTTGGCCCAAACCTTTGGCACCTATATGTATACATTGTGATAGTCAAGAGGCAATAGGCAGGGCAGGGAGCGTTATGTATAACGGAAAATCTCGTCATATACGACGAAAACACAATACTGTTAGACAACTACTCTCTAGTGGTGTTATCATGATTGACTACGTAAAGTCAAGAGATAACGTGTCAGATCCACTTACAAAAAGCCTATCTAGAGAGGCAGTTGAAAGATCATCGAAGGGAATGGGGTTAAGGACTAGGACAAGTCATCATGGCAGTAACTCTACCTAACAGACTGGAGATCCCAAAAGTTAGGTTCAAAGAAATCAAACAAAGTTATGAATGACATTTCAACATTGTCAAATAACTCAACCTATCTCGTGATAAAGACAATGTTCATAAATCAAGGTAAAGCATTAAGGCTTTTTGATGAGTCAATAAAGCTTAAAGCTTTTTAATGATTTGCTAAGTCTGGCAGGATATGACCAGATAGTGTGTCTATAGGATCACACGTTTAGAAATCATCTATGTGAGTGTGAAGTATAAGCCGTTTCAAGGGGAATGAAAGTAAAGGCCCATTATCTAAGCACTCTTGAAACCAGACGGTGTTCATGGCTACAACGAACACAACCGTGAGAACCATAGATGGTTAAGGGTTGATTGTATGACTTATGTTCTCTAGGTATACAACAAATCTCGGAGGTTCAAAGTTATTAAATCTACCGATTGATCGAGTATATCCGATATAAGTTCACTACGGAAAGTTCAAAGGGAAACCTACTTATCCAGATGCAATTAATCATTGCATGTAAGTCACACACTCGTCTGTGCATTCCTTTGTCTTATAACCATTCTCCATTCATGTGGGGGATTGTTGGGATTAAATATTGGTGAATGAGAAATGGAGGAAAGAAAGTGGAGGGAAAGTGAGCTCCATTTTGTTTAGAAAGAGCAAAGTGTCCCTCATTGGTGGTGGAAAAAAAAATAAATGTGCTTATATTGAGAAGACACTTTTCTTGGCGTTAAATGGGTTGAAAAGAAAGTAAGCCTCGCGTCGTCGTCGCTCACTCGGCTCGACTCCGTCTCGGCTCTGGCTCCGGATTCGGATTCTGTCAAAGATCGATTAATTGATTAATCTTTTTGGACAAAATTTTTTTCAATTATTTAATTTAATTAATTAACAAAATTCAACCCCGAATAATCCAAGACCTACGACGCGACCCGATTCGGTTGGTTTTCTTTTTTGGATTATTTTATATCTGTTTTCCCGCAATATTTCAAACAAAAATATTCCCACCTGTTCCAACAGCCATGGTTGTTTCTGAAAGGTTGCAAACCTTTTTAGAAACAGTGCCAGAAAGTCTATAAATATGATTTGAATCCCAGAATCGGTCCTTACAAAATTTTTTGCTTTTCTTCTTCTTCTTCTGCACAAATTTTTCCAGTATGTTTTACAACCATTGAGTGGTTCGAAGTTCATCAAAGGTTTTGGTACCAATACACTGGTGAATAAAAATCGTTCTATCTTGGGAAGATAATATTCCAGCACCTCGGGTACTTGAAGGGAATAATTTTCTTAAGGACACACTGTGTATTCAGTGGGCTCGATTTATTCCGAAATTATTTTCAGACATTATTTCGACGTTCTGTTGCTACTAACTTTCAGTTTCTATTTCTGTTTCAGAAAATTTACTGTTTTTTTAATTATTTATTACAGTAATACAGATTGAATAACAAAAATTCTTTTTAAAAGAAAGGTTAACTATTTAATCTTGCCGATTACAATCTCAAACTAGACAAAGGTGCCATTGAAAATATTGATTCCATTTGTTTTTTGGTATAAGATATGTAATTTTCATATTTACAAATCAAAAACCTATTAAGTTGACTCGAATAAATTTGCAAAAGATCGAGTCGAACCGAATACACATTCCTAACAAATCTATATATAATTATAAAGGAGGGCCAAACTTAGGTGATGTGGCATCTCTACACAGTAGAATTCATATTTATCTTTTTTCTCATTTTCTGATTTTTTTCCTTCTACTTTTTGGTTAATTTCACCACAAAAACCCTTTAAAAAACTTACGTTAACGTTAGTGAAGGAACGCAACGGTTGCGAAGAAGAAACAAGGAACGTGACGGTTTCTTGAAGAAGGGACAAAAAGGATCCTAAAGCTTTTTTACATTCAAACCATTTTATTTTTCAGCAATTTAATTTGGTCGTCACCTCCACTACTATTTTTACATCGTTTGCAAAACTCTTATTTAAATAATCAATAAGAGATGCTGAATTTTAGCAATCACACTCAGCCAAAGATGTAATTGCTCGAGGACTACCTATTGCGTTTGTATTGTAAGGGGTAATATTTTGAGCAAGCGAAATAATAAAGCTCTCAAAAGTGGAATGTCTCTATATAGAAATAGCACATTCTGCAGAGAACAACAACAAGATGATGAAGACGGTACCACCACTTGGACCATCACGCAATTGAAATGATGCCTTTTAGGTTCATACATAGTGTCTTCTATGATTTTCTCCTTATCGTTTCTTCTTCTATATATTACATCTGATTTTGTAGGGCAGATAACAATTTCAGTATATATATTTAGGCTACGTAATGTCTTTTAGAATCTCTTTCTTGTAGCTTTTTCTTCTATTTTGTAGGGAGAATAACAATAAATATGGAAAGATCAAGAGAGATAAAATTTAAGAGGTAAGATTATAATTTTTTTTTTATCTTTATAAGATATTTAAATATAAAAAAAAGCAAGCAGACGTTACATAATTTTTTTTAACTTGATTGAGAGGCCTATTCCTTCATTCCAGTGATATTATAGAAGGTTATGCAACATTTTTATATTTGGTTTTTCCTTTTCTATTCTACTTTTTATATTTATTTTTTCTCATATATTTGATTTGTAAGTTTTTTCTTGTAACATCTCTATTGCTAAGATTTATTCTCTACAGACCTCCCTAACATACTAACTCATATCTTGATAGTTTTATTTCAAATAGTCATTTAAATCATGCAAGATATATTATTATGAGGAAATTAACATCATCACAGGAAGGTAAGGTTTTTGTTAAGATCATTAAAATGAAGAGGATAAAAGTTGAGAAGAAGATGTTGACAGACGTATAGAATGAATGTATGCATTTATATATAACAGTATATTGCTTTCAGAATTTCATTAAAACTTAGGAGATGAGAAAGAAGGAAAATTTATCTTAGTAATGAAAACTTGGAGAAAGAAATCTTAATAGTAATAAAACAAGTAACGAGTTGGGGGGAGGGGATGTTTTGTGTCTTCTTTTTCTTTTTCATTTTCAAATTTCCTCCCTTTCTATTTAATTTGTGAAAATTAAGTATCCGACAATCATGGCTAATTGAGCGGAATAGACAACTGGAAAAAATCTTCTTTTTTTTTTCTTTTTGCTCAAATATGTACAATTAGTTCGGTTCTTTTTTCTTAGCCTAAAATAAATTTAGAGTCACCTATGAAGAGCTGGTGAATCTAAATGCCTTCTCATATTTTTGTATAAAAGAAACACACGGTTTGCTAGGATGCTAGACATTTGTAAGTATGCAATTCACTAATTCTTTTGGCAATTTGCTCATACACCATGAGAAACTATTTAATAGTAGTATTGTTTTACTGATTATGAGATTAGTGCTTGACTGAAAAAAGTATGCTTTTTCTACTAATATGAAAAGAGGCAAAGAAAGAATATTATACATATTTCCTTGAAAAGAAGTGTATTAATCAGGATTAGAGCCAACTATGTTTGAAAATTTATTACTACATAAGGTAAAGGGAAGTCCGATGCATAAAGTATCATATTTTTACGTAAAACTGAAAACTGAATATTTAAAGAGTATTATTGATATGTACTACTATATTTTATTCAATTATAGAGTTTAAATTAAAATGATATTTATTTTTATAATTGCACGAAGCGCAACAAATTCTCTAGTTCTATAATAAATACAAGGTATACATACATTGAAAAACATATAGCAGGGGCCACCTTCAAATCTTGGTTCATCTGCCTCTGGTTGTCTGTGTATCTTTCTGTACATGTTCATAGTTTCTTTTAGGAAATATGAGCAGAACATTATTGATGGTGTCTTACACTGGCAAACATTTGGGTAGCAGGAAGAGAAAACCTTTTTCTTCGGTTTTGACATCATTTTTCCCTATGCGCCCGACAAACTGAATAGGAAACATTAATAATCAAAAATTGAAGACCGATCTAGAGAATTGGGGGGGAAATAAAGTTGAGGGTGACCGATAAGTTATCATAGTTGAGAGATTGGTTTTATGGCCATTATGAATGTTCATTTATGGAATCATTTTCTTCATAAGGACTCAGTATTTAACTTGTCCGAATTCAACATTTATTAAAATTTCGTTTGATTATGCTAATCATTGTGATTTTACAACCTCTCCTATATTAACCCAATTCTCTTTCTTTCCAAAATCCTCTCAAGATGCTCATAGTCCTTCTCTCCGCGCTGCTCACTTTCTTTTGATTGCAGTTCGAATCGTTAAAAAAAATGGTGTGGAGCCTTTATATTAAAAGATATGAATTGATATTCTTTCTTAAGAACCGATACAAGCATCACCTATGACTCTATCATGTATTTGGTTGTTGGCATAATATTAAATAGAGACATCAATATTAAGTCTGAATTTGCAGTCACATCACACATGTTAAACAAAATACATGTGGTTGTTGGCTTAGCTTGGGCTTTGGTCATCGCAGCACGTGATTATTGTGTTTCAGGCGTGTTTATCCGAAAAATCGGATATAATTAAATTTGTGTATAGTTCTAAGGACACGTGATATAACTTAATACAAATTGTAGGTGAAATGAAAAAATCTATATTCTTGGAAAAATGGAATGAAATATAAGGCAGAGAAAAAAGAAATGTTGATTGTGATGACCCAAAATGTCATATTTAAATTTAATAATTAATTATATATTCTAAGACCTCAAAAAGTACTATTTATCATTCCTCGACTTGCATGCGCAGTCCGTAAAATTTTTCGAAAAGTTTTCAGGTGAAAAATAGATTAAAATGTGAATTAGATGTTTAAAACACAACTGAGTTGACTTTGGTCAATATTTTGAGCAAACAGACTCGGATCAGTGTTTTGACAGTTCCGGTAGGTCCGTATCGTGAATTGGTACTTGGGCGTATGCCCGAAATCAAATTCCGAGGTCCCTAGCACGAGATATGGAATTTTGATAAAAAATATTAAAAGTTTAAGTTCAAATAGTGACCGGATGTCGAATTTTTTGCAAACTACCTCGGAATAGAGTTTCGATGATTCCAACAGCTCCGTATGGTAATTTTGGACTTAGGAGCGTGGTCAGAATTTTATTTGAAAGTCCGTAGTGAAATTAGGTTTGAAACGGCTAAATAGGAATTTAAAGTTTGAAAGTTTGACTGGGGAGTTGACTTTTTGATATCGGGGTCGGAATCCAGTTCTGAAAATTTTTACAGCTCCGTTATATCATTTATGACTTGTGTGCAAAATTTGAGGTCAATCGAACTTGATTTGATAGGTTTCGACATCGAATGTAGAAGTTGAAAATTTTAAGTTTCATTAAGCTTGAATTGGAGCATAATTCGTAGTTTTAGCGTTGTTTTATGTGATTTGAGATCTCAAATAAGTTCGTATGATGTTTTAGGACTTGTTGTAATTTTGGTTGAGGTCCCGAGGGCCTCAGGTGAGTTTCGAATGGTTAACAGATAAACAATGGGACTTAAACAGCTGCTGAAAATTTTCTTCTGCTGTGCAATCGAGCCCCCAGAAATCGAGCCGAGGATCGAAGGCAGACTCGAGATCCATGATCGAAGGCAAGCTCGAAAGCCAGTGATCGAAGGCCACTAATCGAAGGCCCAAGATCGAGGGTTATGACCAAGGCCAGTGAT
>AWOL01S0190640.1:5483-18710 GCA_000715115.1 Nicotiana otophora | reverse complement strand
AGTTTGAGAGCCTGAGGCAAGGTAGCCTGAGTGTGTGGGAGTACCATATGAGATTTGTGCACCTGTCCAAGTATGTTATTTACATGTTTCCCACTGTGGAGGCTAGAGTGTGCTGGTTTGTATAGGGCCTTAGTCCGTTTGTAATTAATGAGGCAGCTACAACTGCCTTGAATTCGGATATGAACTATGGGAAGATGGTGGCATTCGCTCAAGCCATAGAAACCCATAAATTGAAGAACAGAATAGAGTGAGAGGGTAGCAATAAGGCCCGGTCCGTGGGCAACTTTGGTGGTTCTTTTGGTGACGACAGGTTAGCATTCTGGGGAAGGTCGTCAGGGCCATCTCAATCCTTTGCTCACTCTTTAGATAGTGCACCACCATCAGGGCCCAGTCAGCAATAGTGGAGCCGTTTCAGGCCCAGTCAGGGAAACAGGGGCTCCTACTAGCAGGGTCGGCATGGTGGTAGATTCTAGCAGCAGCGGAGGCCCCCATGCCCTATGTGTGGAAAGATGCACTTAGGAATATGCTACATGAACTTACCCATATGCTACGGGTGTGGATTCAGGGTTAATATTTGGTTGCGGTCAGGGGCACGGCACAGCCAACCAGTTCTGCAACTATTACATCCGCAATACCTCCTCCAGCTCGAGGCACTCCAACACCCACAGTGTATGATGCAGCTTGGGGTGGAGCACATAGTTCGGGAGGATCCAGCTGTTTCTATTCTATGGGGGGTCTCCGGAATTCAAAGGCTTCTCCAAATATTGTCACAGGTATATTGACTGTCCAATCTCATGATGTGTATGCTCGTATTGATCTCGGTTCCACTTTGTCATATGTCACTCCTTATGTTATTATGGAATTTGGGATAGAACTGTAACAGCTTCATACTCGTTCTCTGTATCTACTCCGGTTGGTAAGTCTATGTTTGGCCACGTGGGTTTATAGGGATCGTGTTGTCACGTTGCATGGTCGGGACACCATGGACGATCTCATTGAATTGGGGATGGTCGATTTTGATGTAATAATTAGGATGGACTGGCTTTATTCATGTTTTGCCAAGCTTGATTGTCGAACCAGGGTCGTTAGGTTCGGATTTCCAAATGAGCCACTTATTGAGTGGAAGGGGGATGATGTGGTACCGAAGGGTAGGTTTATTGCTTACCTTAAGTCCACGAAGATGATCAACAAGGGGTGTATTTACTATTTAGTCTGGATTACAGACAATGATGTTGAGGCACCTACACTTGAGTTTATGCCAATTGTGAATGCCTTTTTGGAGGTCTTTTAGGAAGAGCTCCCTGGGATCCCTCCAGACAGGTATATGGATTTTGGGATCGATGTGATACCATGCACGTAACCTATATCTATTCCACCCAACATGATGGCACCGACAGAATGGAAAGAACTAAAGGAACAATTGAAGGATGTTTTAGAGAAGGGTTTCATCCGGTCGAGTGTGTCGCCTTGGGGTGCACCAGTCCTCTTTGTTATAAATAAAGATGGATCACTAGGAATGTGTATCGACTATCGACAGCTCCACAAGGTCACAATCAAGAATAAGTATCCACCACCAAGGATAGATGATTTGTTTGACCAATTGTAGGGTGCTAAGTACTTCTCCAAAATTGATTTACGATCCGGGTATCATCAATTGAAGATCCGGGAGGAGGATATCCCGAAAACCGCTTTTAGAACCCGATATAGGCACTTTGAACTTTTGGTGATGTCTTTTGGACTACCAAATTCCCCGGCGGCATTCATGGATATTATGGATCGAGTCTTCAAGCCTTTTCTCAACTACTTTGTGTTAGTGTTCATTGACGATATTCTTGTATATTCACGAAGTCGAGAGGATCATGCTGATCATCTCAGGGTAGTTCTGCAAACCCTATATGAGCATAAGTTATATGCAAAATTTTCAAAGTATGAATTTTGGCTCGAATCTATCACATTCTTGGGTCATGTCGTCTCTAGTGAAGGGATTAAGGTTGATCCTTAGAAGATTGCAGCTGTGAAGAATTGGCCTAGACCTACAACTCCAATAGAGATTCGTAGTATCTTGGGCTTAACTGGATATTACAAGAAATTTGTGAAGGGGTTCTCTACTCTTGCCTCTCTATTGACTAAATTGAAGCAGAAGGCGGTTAAGTTCCAATGGTCAGATGCTAGTGAAAGGAGCTTCCAAGAGTTGAAATCAAGATTAAATACGACACCGGTGTTGACCCTACTAGAGGGTACATATGGATTTGTAGTATATTTGTGATGCTTCAAGAATCGGACTTGGGTGTGTATTGATGCAACATGGCAAGGTGATCGCTTATGCTTCTAGGCAACTCAAAAATCATGAGAAGAACTATCCCACACATGACGTAGAACTTGCGGCGGTGGTATTTGCATTAAAAATATGGCGTCATTATTTATATGGGGTCCATGTGGATATATTCACGAACCATAAGAGCCTTTTCAAGAAGAAGGGATTGAATCTGAGGCAGATAAGGTAGCTTGAGTTACTCAAAGACTATGACATTGATATTCTATATCATCCGGGGAAGGCTAATGTTGTGGCGAATGCTCTTAGCCGGAAAGATATGGGTAGTTTAGCACACTTGGAGGCATATCAAAGGTCATTGGCCAAGGAAGTTCATCGGTTAACTAGTTTGGGAGTTTTTCTTGCGGATTCTAGTGAAGGAGGAGTGATTATGCAAAATAGGGCTGAATTATCACTTGTTGTGGAAGTCAAGGAGAAACAATACAACGATCCATTGTTGGCACAATTGAAAGAGGAGATTCATAAATATACGACCATGGCCTTTTCTCTTGGCATGCATGATGGTACACTAAGGTACCAAGGGCGTCTATGTGTTCCAAATGTAGATGGTCTCCGAGAGAGAATCATGAACGAGGCTCACACTTTTAGGTATTCTGTACACCCGGGCTCTACAAAACAAGTATCATGATCTTAAGGAAGTCTATTGGTGGAATGATATGAAGAGTAATGTAGTGGACTTTGTGGCGAGATGTCCAAATTGTCAGCAAGTGAAAGCCAAACACCAAAGGTCCGGTAGGTTGGCACAAAACATAGAAATTTCGATGTGAAAGTGGGAAATGATTATTATGGACTTTGTGGTAGGACTACTTCACACTCCTTGTAAGTTTGACTAGATTTGGGTGATTGTGGATCGACTCACTATATCAGCACACTTCTTGCCGGTTAAGGCTATCGACACAGCGGAACAGTATACTCAGTTGTATATCAAAGAAATAGTCAGGTTTCATGGCACTCTAGTTTCTATCATTTATGGTCGGGGGCACAGTTCACGACTAATATTTGGAATAAATTTCAGCAAGGTTTGGGTACTTAGGTGAATCTTAGTATAGCCTTTCACCCGCAGACTGACGGGTAGGCAGAGCGGACTATTTAGACGCTTGAGGATATGTTGCGCACTTGTGTTCTTGACTTCAAAGTTAGTTGGGATGATCATTTGCCACTCGTAGAATTTGCCTACAAACAATAGTTATCATGCTAGCATTCATATGGCACTGTTCGATCCTTTATATGGTAAGAGATGTAGATCTCCCATTGGGTGGTTCGAGATTAGGGAAGCGGAGTTGATAGCGCCAGACCTCGTGCATCAATCTGTTAAGAAAGTTAAGATCATTAAAGAGCGGTTGAAAACTGCTCAGAGTTGTTAGAAATCCTATTCGGATGTTCGTCCTAGGGATTTGGAGATCAAAGAAGATGATTGGGTATTCTTGAAGGTTTCCCCCATGAAGGGTCTAATGCGATTTGGTAAGAAAGGAAAATTGATTTTGAGGTATGTCGGGCCATACAAAATCATTCAGAGGATTGGCGAGGTGGCATACAAGTGTGAGCTACCACCTAAGATGTCATTAGTGCACTCGATATTTCATGTGTCTATGTTGAATAAAGTAGTTGGAGACCCGACACTCATTGTTCCGGTTGAGACTATTGAGGTTATGAAGAACTGACTTATGAAGAAATTCCAGTTTCTAATCTTGATAGGCAAGTCCGAAAGCTAATAAATAAATAAATTGCCTCCGTGAAAGTGTTATGGCGAAACCAACAGGTTGAAGAGGCTACTTGGGAGGTTGAGGAAGAGATGAAGAAGAAGTACCCTCACTTGTTTGCATAATTACATATTTAGGTAATTGTGTTCTATGAAAATGTTAAGAGTTTACCTTCTATGAATTATGTATATATCGTTAGGACTGGTTTCTGGGATTCTCTGACAGGTGGATAGGCCCAGATACAGGGGAAACTCTACCGACAGTTTTGAAAATTTATGGAGTTAGTAAAATTGGGAACTTTTGGAGTGTGGATGAGGATTTAAGTCACATTGGGTGTCTATGGAGGATTCTATCCCTCATTCGAGNTCACTTGTTTGCATAATTACATATTTAGGTAGTTGTGTTCTATGAAAATGTTAAGAGCTTACCTTCTATGAATTATGTATATATCGTTAGGACTGGTTTCTGGGATTCTCTGACAGGTGGATAGGCCCAGATACAGGGAAAACTCTACCGAAATTTTTGGAAATTTATGGAGTTAGTAAAATTGGGAACTTTTGGAGTGTGGATGAGGATTTAAGTCACATTGGGTGTCTATGGCAGATTCTATCCCTCATTCGAGGATGAATGATCTTAAGTGGAGGAGAATGTAACGACCCGACTTGTCATTTTGAACATTTACTCTCCTTTCAACTATTTGAAGTCTTGAGTTGTTTCATATGATGTATTATGATAAAGTTTGAGTTTTTTTGTATTCTACCTCGGATCGGTGTTTTGATGATTCTTTTAGGTCCGGATGGTACTTTTGGACTCAGGAGTATGCCCAAAATGTAATTTGGATATTTCTAGGATGTTTCAACGCCATTTCTTCAAGAATAAGTGGTATCACATTAAGCAAACGAGCTTCAAATTCAGTTTTTATTGAAGCATTAGGTCCTTATGGAAATTACAGATCCATAGCAAGAAGAATCATCAAATGCGGACATCGTATGAGAGAGTTATGCCCATTTCCAGGCTAAATAGAAAGTATTTCCCATCGCCAGCGCCCAGGGTAGCGTGGAGCGCTTGCGCTGGCGCTGGGAATCTTGAGGTTCTGGAAACTATGCCACAGGTAGCGCTCGACACTAACTATGCTGCTCGAAATATTATATACTCATTTCGGGGTTCATATTTCCCCATTCCTCTTGGCCGAATTTTGGGATTTTCCTCCACTCTCTCAAGACCTCCAACTCCCCCCATCTTCAAGGTGAGTAATCCCTACTAATTTGGTGTTTCATACCATCACTTCCATCTTAATACTAACTCAATCCTCCATAAAATACATAGATCTTCAAGAACTTTCTTCAAGAGCTCAAAGGAGGGTTTTGCAAGATTTCTTCCAAAAGGTAATCCTATACCCTTAGACTTACATCTATGAATATATTACAGGAATATGAGTATGAATTAATTATTGGAACTTATGATATGGTGATTGGAAGCCATAGGTTGCAAATTTAAATACATAACCATTGTAGAGATTGAAAGGTGATTATTCGATGAATGTTTGTTGGTTGGGTATGGATGGATCGCCATGTATGTGATGTTGGAAGTTATGAATTGTTTAAGAATGATGGTGGGATACATTTTTGGTAAATGGTAGTAGTTGGATGAACTAATTCTATGGTTAAGAGATGTAGAGATTCATGCCTTCTAGATATTTGATAAAGTGCCTAAATGGCCTAAATTATGGAATTTGTTACTAATATTGGTCCCATTGGATGTTGTTATTGTAGATTGAAGTTGCTAAGTGTAGTGGATCGTTGTAATATCATTAAGGGACGAATTTGCGGTATGTTGGGTAAATTCCTCTATTAGAATTTAATCCCACGGTATTCATGTAATTTATGTAAGTCCCGAGTTGTTCATTAAAAAATTGGTTATTCCGAATAAGCTTGTGTTGAAATATATATATTCAATGTGTATCCCAAATGCTTTTATCATGTTATGTTATCATTTGAGAATGTGTTTAAAGTATAGGTTGTGCATTAAAAATGTTTCGACTTCAAGTCAAGTTCAAACTAAAGCTATTATGCTAAATTTTATGAAAAATCTATATGTGTCTAATCTTAATTGCTCACATGTGTACTAAAAACCTTGATTTGAAATGCGTTGTTGTTGATGATGATGATGATCTTTGAAAGTGAAAAAGGTGAGCATGAATTACTAAATACGGCTGATGTACCAAGAATAATTTTATAATTGTGGCCAATGGTGCCGATGAAATGAAAAGACGTGAAAGAAGTATGAATTGTGATGATTGGTAGAAAACGATGATGTTGATCACCACATCATTGTGGTGAGACGGCCTATCCAATCGGGTCGTGATCAGAAGCCATGTCGCACACATGGTGGTGATTGTGCTGGAAATTATAATTGAAATCGTGATTGTGGTTGATGTCTTGGATGAGACGGCCTACCGGATCGGGTCGTGATCGGACTCCGTGCTAAAAGTACGGTGGTATTGGTATTAAGAACGGTGGCGTATTGGTATATGTAAATTTAGTTTAACGTTGTTTTGGTCCTAACTTGAGGCTTGATGTTGTTCGAAGCTTCCACTGATAATATGATTGTTCTTGGTTGCATTATTAATCGTTCTATTGAGAGGGTGTTTCATCATTCAAACTAGTACTATTTCATATCTACTAACGTCACTTTTGCTGGGGGCGCTACATCTTCAATGGATGCAGGTGGTTTTACAGCAGGAGACATTGATCAATGATAGTGGAACACCCGCTTCCCAGCTGACTTGGTGAGCCCCACTTCATTTCGGGGTCATGTATCTTTTGTTCCTTGTGTATTGTGTTTGAGGTATAGTCGGGGCGTTGTTGCCGGCACTATAATAGTACTCTTTTGTATCTATTAGAGGCTTCGTAGACATAGTGTGGGTTGTATATTAGTATTGGGGAAGTTAAACAAGTTATGTTTTGTTGGAATTACTTGTTACACGTCAAACCATGAAAATGTGTGTAATATGAGACTTTAAAATGAAGTAACTAATGGTTATGAATTGGTGTTGTATACATGATCTCTTTATTGTTTAACTAACGAAAATATGTATTCCCTTTATTCATAAGTGAGTTTGGGTAGAAAGTATCTAACAGGCTTGCTTAAACGGGTTCACTCGGTTGAGCGCTGGTCGTGCTCCCCGAGTTCGGGGTGTGACAGAAAAGTTTCAGAATCCGGGCACGTGAGCCCGATGGTTGACTTTATTGACTTTTCGAGCGGTGTTGGGAATTGTGATAAATTGATTAATTATGAGTAATAGAGTATATATTTATAGATTTTCACATTGTTTGACTAGTTTTGGAGAGACGAGCATCGGTTTAAGGTTTTTGAGTGGTATTGGAGCTGGTTATGGAACTTCGGAGCAAGGTAAGTCTCATGTCTAACTTTTTGAGGGGTAAACTACCCCTAGGTTATATATTTGTTATGTGCTACTTGTTATGGGGGCTACGTACACGTGAGGTGATGAGAGTCCCTATGTAGATAGACTCGTGTTATGTTCGGATAGACTTAGGTTCCCGCCATGCTATAACTATGCTATTTGAGTTGTCCTTTGCCTATTAAATTCCTTTATTGTATGTTACGACTTGTGACTAGACTTGCTATTATAGAGATTTGAAGAGATTCATGATTAGCCGCGGAATAATTGTGCTCCTTTTACGAATTTCTCCTGCGCTATGCATTTTCATCGAAAGGTTTTCCGTACAATTTTATAACTCGCACGTTTATTCATGAGTGGGGTCAGGGACTCGTTAAAGCTTCTTATTCTAATGGGATCGGCTTGTTCGCCTCAGCAGGAATTATGTACCACACTCTCATGGGAGCGGGCCATTCGCCTCGGTATTATAATAGATTCATCTTGGTTCGTGTCGTTCAACCCTCGGCAGTGCACATAGTAGGATGGGATCGGGGCGTACGTCTAAACATTTCTGTAGATACTTTTATGGGATTGTGCATAATAATTGACAAGAAGCTAGTGTATCTATGAGTTTTTCCTAATTTGAATTGTGACAACCTATCTGGTGAGGTCCATTATATACACACACACACACACACACACACACACACTAGTTGAGAAGATAACTGCTAACTGAGAGCTTGAGTTTATTGTTGAGAGGAGGATTGTACCCCATATTTATACTTGTTATATCGTTTATTTATTCTATATCACATCTGTTTACTTTCTACTGTATTTGATTTATTGGACCACTAGTAAGTGTCAAAGTCGACCCCTAGTCACTACTCCTCCGGGGTTAGGCTAGATACTTACTGGGTAGGCATTGATTTACATACTCATGCTGCACTTGTTGCACTTATTGTATAGTTCTATATGTGTGGCAGATGCGCGGTTTTTGCGGGGACTTTACGGTGAGCTGCATTTCATGTTACGATCCACAGCATACAGAGTCTCCGTCAGAGTTATTTATATTCTCATGTCTGACTTGTATTCTAGACGGATATTGTATTTTTATTGTACTCCTTAGTAGATGCTCAAGCACTTGTGACACAGGGTTTTGGGGGGTCCTACAGGTTGTTCATTATTTTAGTTCACATAAATGTTATCATTTTACACTGTAAATTCTATTTCATACTATTTAATTAATGGAAATTATAATTTCAAAAGTAATAAAATGATTAATTAAGTTGATCAATCATCGTTTGCTTGCCTGACAGTGGCGTTAGGCGCCCTCACGACCTATAGTGGATTTTTGGTCGTAACAACTTGGTATCATAACATTAGATTCAATTAGGTCTCACACATGAGAAAGTCTAGTAGAGTCTTATAGATTGGTATGGAGACGGGTGTACTTATCTTCAAGAGGCTACAAGGCTATTAAGATCACCTCCTTTCTTGATTCTTATTCGTGCGATTTGATTCGTTGAAGCTTATGCCTTTATTTCCTTCCTACTCAATCTTATGCGACATGGAGCGCTTGTTATCAATTGGGAATCGAAGAGTTGTAGTAGTACTGTAGACGTGGTGCAAGATGTTTTTTCGTGCGTATTTGGGCAGGCTATTATCGTCTCCTTGCGGAAGGATGTTTTGTCATTTCAACTAAGTAGTTGTATTTCCAATGGTTTTGAGGCTATGCACAAATTGCTATGATGTTCATACGTTATTATCACACAGTATTGATGTAATGGTGGGGTGCTCGTTTATGTATCAACGCAGTGAATAACTTGAAAGGAGGATTTGCCGGTGCATGATTTAGATGTTCGGCATTTAATTCCAGCGGAGGAAAGGCAATCGGACTATGGATGTTCAGGCCTTGGTTGATGGAGTAACGAGACTTGACATTTTCGAGCGTGGTGGAATTCTCATTTGTGATGTGGTGTCGCCGTCCTTATTTGAACGCTTTAAGGTTTGCGGTGTTATGGTCTTCTTCAATTTTCCTTTGAGGCAGGGTGTTGTGAAATGGTGCTTGAGAAGCAGTTGTCAGAGATAGCGGAGTGTAGCGGTTTCGAAATCAAATTGGTATTTCTAATGTTTATGGCTCGAGAAAGATGATCTTCTAGGAGGTTTAGAGTTGGTAGCAATTCATTAGTTCAGGTGCTACAGATATGGATTTGATTTGAGGCAACATTTGGGCAGCGTAGTATGAGGAAGGACATGGTGGGAGGTGTTTCGCGGTGGTTGAATTACTAGCAGGTCAAGTATGAAAAGCACAGGTCGAAAAGTTGTTTGAAGGAGATGGTTTAGCCGAAGTCAAAGTGACAGAGTAGCTTATGGATTATGTGGTAGAATAGCCACATGCCTTGAGAAACGTTTAGACCGATTTGGGGAATAGTGGTGGGAAATGATTAGGTCCACATATTTCTATTTAAGATGGAGGCTACTATACTGAGGAAGATTGAATATGGCCGAAAGGAGTTTGCTTGAACTAAATAGGGGTGTAAAAACTTGATTATCATTTTGGGATGCAACATGACTTCGAGTTTGGAGCGTATTGTCGGACTTTCAATCCATGTCAATGTGGAATGAACAGACTTGTACAGCTGGTGGACTAGTATGGGCTCATGAGGGTCTACTGAATTAATAGTAGTGGTACCCAATTTAGTGTCATTGGAAGATGTCAATATGGAATCCCACATGTGGGTTATCTCCTGTGAACAGGTTAGCAGTTGCGTGATTTTGATGAGGTTTCTATGAAGAGTTCTACTTACTACCCAATAGAAGGTCAAGTATGCAATTGTGGCTGATAATTCGAAATGTTTCATGAAAATCTTAACAAAATATTTCAAGAAAGTTGGCGGGTTAACGGTGTGAGATCATAGTAATTGAGAAGGAGGAATCGTTGTGGGCTCTACATTATGTGATGGTAGCTTAAAGCTAACTGGGGGAGCTCGCCGTCTATGATTGGATTGCGTCGTTGTCTTTTTGTGTGGTTCCTGGTTATCAATGCATTGGTGGATTATTTATGACTAAGAAAAGAAAATATCAGGGGTAATTTGAGCAAGGAACTAGATGAATGTGTGCTATATTTCGCCTTATCGATATAGGTTCATGTTTTGGGAAGACTCAGAGTTTATGCTTCTTTTGGATAGGATGTACAAGGAAAAGAATTCATCTGGTTGATTCTTTGGGAGTGTTTATGTGCTAAGACAGCATAGGAGTTTGATTATATTCGGGACCAAGTTAGAGTGGGTGACTCTCAACAACAGTTCTAATGGGTTCAAGAATTAAAGTGTAGTGCCTAAGGATTTCGGGTCCGTTGTGTGGTTAAGGATCAAGTTTTGTTTTGTAGTGGATTATGAAAGGGATTTGGAGTGTTCTATGTTATCATCGGGTCTGCGGTGCAGTATTGGAGAAATAGGAGAAAACAACTTCAGATTCATAGAGAATCTTTCAGAATGGGTGTACCAATTGGAAAGGTTATTGTGCGCATGATGACGGTATGAGATGGTTCATGGGTATTGAGACGATGTGGTCTCGTAGATTGGGTCACTTGAGATGAGTGTTGTTGGGTTTTGTTATGTTTTGAATGGAGCTATTATTATTTCTAAGGCATGTCTAGAGTAAATTAGAAGAAGTAGGGTCGGTTAATAATTATTTGAATCAACATGGTTATGGAAATGATCAGTTCCTTCGGCGTGTTAAGTTATACATGTGGTTTGTGGTTATATGTATGGGATTAACGACTACCGTAATTTGCTTGATTTGGGAGGTATTCGATTTTTATGGCCTTGTAGTGTAAATGGATCCCGGAAGAGTTGGGGCGGTTAAGACCACGACTTAAGGATTGTATTTTCTGCGGTCGTGGGAATTCCATTGCATGTTGCAATGGTTCTTCTGAAAGGAGATAAGTGAAAGGTTTCTAGACAGTGAAGTGTTTATTCTACTAGTAGTTCAGAGATTATGAGGAATTCTTGTACTCGCGTGTAGTAGCATGATAGGTGCAGTTAGCAGGATGGGAATTGGAGGTTGAGGATCAAGGTTGTGGCTCGGTGTTGATAAGAATATCACGAGCCCGGATGGGCAGGGAAGAATTCGTATGTTAAGAGTAAGCTAGCATTAACTTAGTGTTGCCTAAGAATGGTGTCCTGTGGAAGAGGCATTATGTGTTGATTTGTGGATTCGTGATTTGCTTTATAGAATTAATACGGTTGGTGGTATAGATGTGCAGACTTTGCTACCTGGTGCGGAAGGTCGTGAGAGAATATCCCAAAGGAGAATTGTGTAAGAGTGACATGTTATTTACTTGATTGTTAAGGATTGAAACCAAGTATGGAGATTATAGTAATATCACAAATGTGAGAGTTCATGCCTGAGAGGTGTTCTATTCCTTGGGTTGGGGACTGTGTGAGTTTGTTCCGGATTTTACTGTTGTTCTTATGTGTCCTGGAAAAGGTTAGTGTGGATCCTTAAAAGGTTATTAGCCCGGTACGGTATGATCCGAATCATCTTAAGGTCCGTTGATGGGTCCAATGTGAATGTTGCTCTACATTTGACCGAATGTGTTCAGTCAGCATAGCTTGCTTATGGAGGAGTCTTCGGGCATTGGATGTTATTCTCGTCGTCAGTTATTCCATGTAATACTAGATTGTGCCATGTGGTTTGTGAGACGGCTTGATTATTCGCACGTGTTCTGTGGTCTCGTGTAGTTTGTGGTGTTATATGAGCAGTATGGCTCTTCAGATGCAGGTCATTTATCGCACCTAAGTTGTGGTTGGGTTTTGTAGCGTATGGTGCTATCCGTCTCCCCAGGGCTATATTTTTACACTTGGCATGCATTTGGTCGATATTCAATACTTTGTAGGTATAAGCATTATGGCTTGATAGGTATTTCCTTATTTATTGTTATGTATAGATCAGGTGGCACGCCTCTACGGGTATGTTGTTTGGATCGGGTTGCACGCTGCAACAGTGAGATTTTGAGTATGGTTCCCTATATCTATTCTTATGTATTTTGTTTCTCGTTCTTTGAGAAGGGTTCATAGCGTCTGTTCGACCATCTTATTCGTTACGCGGGCTGGGTAGTTCCTTTCCAGAGTTCGCTTTTCCTTATGTATTGCATTCGAGTTTGTAGCTTGTTGGAGCATTGTTGGCGTTATATGCGATTTTTAGCAGTGTTTGAGATGGCTTATTTCCTGAGCGGCTTGTACTGGGTGAGATGAGGTTATTGGACCTGGGATAAGTGCGATTGGAGTTATGTAGGGTATATTAAAGAGCAAATATCATTATTCAGTTCAGAATGACGTAATGATCCTTGTTAGGAGGAGAGACTCCATGATTTGTTGATTCGATAGGTTGTTATTAGTTTCTATGCATCTCTTCTACAGTGGAAGTATTGCAGGAGTTGGAACATGGCTTATATGTCTTGTTAGGTGTATTGCCGGAACGTGATTCATGAAATTTCAGGCATTGTAGTCGAAGGGTGTTATTATGGTCAAATGACTTATGTGGTGCAAGGTGTGATTTCAGCGGAGGAGCATGATCATATTTTGGTACAGTGTGTAGTGATGGATACGGTGTTCGTATGTTAGAATCAGGTCTTGTAGAGAAATTCGGAGGTTGGAATTCGGTTCTAAGGCTTATTCACTAAATAGAAGGGAGAATCTTTAGTCTAGCTTGAACTAATGGGCTCAACTGGGTTGTGGAGGCACGAATATGTGCACAAGGTGTTGAACGGTGAATTTGGGGCAACTCCGGAG
>AWOL01S0190638.1:0-10508 GCA_000715115.1 Nicotiana otophora | reverse complement strand
ATTAAGCAGTCTCCGGGAGAGGGACTTCCTCGCATGTTTCAACCGAGTAAGGATGACCCTGTCGAACGTGTCAGAAGGGATGGAAATCGCAGCCTTCCAGAATGGGCTGAGCAGGGACGGTTCAAGGGCTACTAGAAAGCTATTGAGTCGATTGATGATGTATCCCCCAACCACTTGGGATGAAATACACAACGCATATTGTGCCGAGGTCGGAGCAGACAAGGACGACCTCAATGGACCAACTCATCGACTGACCTTAGTACNACAAGTTCGTAACGGCCTATGCTGGGGCCAAGAAAGCCGAGACAAGAGTGAACGATATATTTCCTATTAAGCAGTCTCCGGGAGAGGGACTTCCTCGCATGTTTCAACCGAGTAAGGATGACCCTGTCGAACGTGTCAGAAGGGATGGAAATCGCAGCCTTCCAGAATGGGCTGAGCAGGGACGGTTCAAGGGCTACTAGAAAGCTATTGAGTCGATTGATGATGTATCCCCCAACCACTTGGGATGAAATACACAACGCATATTGTGCCGAGGTCCGAACAGACAAGGACGACCTCAATGGACCAACTCATCGACTGACCTTAGTACAGGCCGAATCCAGAAAAGATCGAAGAAATGATACCAGAAGAGACCTCGTAGCTCCACGACCCAATAGGTAACGACATCAACCATATGTCAGAGCGACTGTTGCGCCCTCCTCCCGCCATGAAGAAGGCCCACCCAGATCCAGGACAGGGACTCACCGGAACGAAAGAGGTATGCCTCCTTTATTATCCACTCACAACTTTTGTGTGCCACCTATAGAAATAGTCTATGCCTTGGAGAAGCTCGGACCAAAGGTGAAGTGGCCAAAAAAGATGAGGTCAGACCCGAGTACCAAAAAATCGGATGCCCTTTGTGAGTTTCATCCAGAACGAGGGCACAAAACTGAAGATTGCATCGCCCTAAGTCAGGAGGTCATAAACATGTTACGACAGGGATACCTCAAAGAGTTTCTAAGTGACCGGGGAAGGACTAACTTTTCCAGAGGACGCGAACAACATCAAGGACCGCCGAAATTGCCCTCACCGACCCGCACCGTCCACATGATCATCGGTGGAGGCGAAGATGCTTCCATCAACAGCGTAAAGTTCACCACTACCCACAAGCTTAAATGGTCAATCACTCGCGAACAGTACGACGAACTGGAAGAAAGTATCATCTTCGATAAGTCGGATACCAACGGTTTGGTTTTCCCTCACTATGATGCCCTTGTTATTACTTTACGAATTTTAGATACCGATGTGAGACGCATTATGGTAGAAGATGGGAGTGGCGCGTGCATTATCCACCCTCGAGTACTTGCACAATGAAACTCAAAGATAAGATAGTGCCGCGTTGCATCACACTAACTGGTTTTAACAATGCAGCCGAGCGAACATCAGGCAAAATCACACTTCTCGTTCTGGCCGGTGGCGTCACTTTGGAGACCATGTTCCATATTATGGACCAAGACACAACGTACAACGCCATAATAGGGCGACTATGGATACACACCATGAGGGCCATCCCCTCTAGCTTATACCAGGTCATCAAATTCCCGAATCCCTGGGGGATATTTAGCATACGAGGGGAACAACGCACATCCCGAGAATGCTACCGCATTACCCTAGACTGCACGGTTACTCAACAAGTAAAGGACAAAGAAAAAAAGGCATAACAATCAACTATGTTGAGGTCGATATGTGATGATAGCGAAGATGTCATCAGAGACCCCGACATGGACGAAGCTGCGGAATCGACCATCGAAGACCTCAACCCCGTTCGATTAGACACCAATGATCACAACAAGAAAGCTTACATCGGCTGCAAACTTCAGGAACCAGGTAAATTCTATCAGTTTGCTTTCAGCCATTTAGATATGCCGTGTATCCCAAAGGAAATCTCCACGCACAAACTGAATGTCGACCCATTCCACCCCCGAGTGAGGCAGGTCAGACATAAGTTCAACTCCGTGATTAATGACGCGGTACGCGAAGAGGTGGAAAGACTATTGGAAAACGGCTCCATCAGGGAGATGAAGTATCCCCAGTGGGTCGATAACTTGGTGATGGTGAAAAAGAAGAATGGGAAATGGTGGATGTGATTGTATTTCACAGATTTGAACAAAACATGCCCCAAGGATTCGTTTCCATTACCCCATATTGACCAACTCATCGACTCAATGGCCGAGCATGAATTACTGAGCTTCTTGGATGCCTATTCAGGATACAATCAATTCCTCATGGAAGAAGAAGGTCAGGAGAAACCACATTCATCACCTATCAGGGGACGTACTACTACAGAGTCATGCCCTTCGAGCTGAAAAAATGCAATGGCAACTTACCAAAGGTTGGTGACGAGGATGTTCAAAGACCACCTCGGCAAAACAATGGAAGTCTATATAGATGACATGCTAGTCAAGTCCAAAAGGAAAGAAGATCACATCGACCATCTGAGTGAGACCTTTGACATACTCAGACGATACATAATGAAATTGAACTCCAAAAAATGTGTGTTCGGCGTGGCCTCGGGAAGATTTCTGGGTTTTCTGGTATCATAGCGAGGAATCGAGGTCAATCCTGATCAAATCAAAGCTATTGAGGGGATACCAAAAAACTTGACCACCAAAAAATAGGTGCAGAGGTTGACAGGCCGTATTGCCGTCCTTTCAAGATTCATCGCATGATCATCAGACAGGTCTCATAGATTCTTCGGCGTACTCAAGAAGGACAACGACCTCCAATAGACTTCTGAGTGCGTCCAGGCTCTGAAGGAGTTGAAAGCGTACCTGTCATCACTACCACCGCTTTCAAAGTCGGAGCCACGGGGAACGTCTCCTTATTTACCTCGCTGTATCCGAAGTAGCTGTGAGCGTAGTCCTGGTTTGAGAAACTAAATGTACGCAGTCTCCCATCTATTACATTAGCAAAACACTAGTCAACGCCGAGACGAGGTACCCTTACCTCAAACAATTTGCCCTGACCTTAGTCATAGCTTCGTGAAAGCTTAGACCATATTTCCAGTGCCACCCCATCTCGGTCGTCACAACTTTTCCCCCTAAGGAGCATTTTGCATAAACCCGAGCTGTCGGGAAGGTTGGCCAAATGGGCCATCAAACTAAGCAAGCACGCTATCACATATCAGCTGTGAACATCGATATAAAGTCACAAGTCCTCGCTGACTTCGTCTCCATCTTCAGCGCAAAAGTAATGCTCGAAGTTGAAAGAGAAGCCGACCATGCTTCTCCCCAAACACAGGACCTTTGGGTCCTGTACACAGACGTTGCATCAGGGTCCGGACTGGGACTCGTACTCGAAGTCCAAACCAGCAAAGTGATTCGCTAGTCTATAAGGTGCCCAGATATAACTAACAACAAGGCCGGGTATGAGGTCGTAATTGCAGGGTTAAGGCTAGCACTCAAGTATGGGACAAAACGATTAAGACTACATTGCGATTCTCAACTCGTAGTCTACCAAGTCATAGGGACTTTTCAAATCAAGGAACAAAGGTTACAGAAATATTAGACCGAAAGCTGCAAGTTGCTGCCCGAGTTCGATGAATGTCAACTCGACCAGATCCCACGCACACAGAACGCCGAGGTGGACGGTCTCGCCAAACTAGCCGCAACCACCAAAAACATTGCAACCAGAGACAGAAATGTAGTCCACCTTCTCAACTCGTCGCTAGACCCAATTGAGGTAAGAACCATAAACATGACTTGGGACTGGCGCAACCTTATTCTTACCTACTTGCAAGATGACATACTCCCAGATGATAAAAAAGGTCAAGAAACTGAGAATGCAAGCGTCCAGGTACAAAATCATCCACAACGACCTATATAAGAGAACATACGGCGTCCCTCTGGCAAAATGCTTGGGCCCAAATCAGACGCGGCACATCCTTGAAGTGGTCCACGAAGGCCATTGTGGAGCTCATTCAGGAAATCGGGCTTTGGTCAGGTGCCTCATACGGGAAGGATATTACTGGCCCACCATGAAAAAAGAGGCCGAGGACTTTGTGAAAAAATATGAGCAATGCCAAAAGTACGCTCCAATGATTCACCAAGAAAGCGAACACCTCCACTCGGTCACCTCACCTTGGCCGTTCATCAAATGAGTAATAGACATCGTGGCCCCCCTACTAGCAGGGCGAGGTGACGTACAATTCCTTCTGGTTTTAACTGACTATTTCTCTAAGTGGGTAGAAGCAGGAGCATTCGCCCAAATACGTGAACATGAAGTGATCGCCTTTATATGGAAAAACATTGTATGCCGGTTCGTCCTCCCCAAAGAGATCAGCTGCGATAACAGACCCTAATTCACGGGGAAGAAGGTTGATGAATTTATTGAGAAGTGGCATATCAAAAGAATACTTTCGGCGCCATACCACCCCGTGGAAAATGGGCAAGCGGAGTCCTCCAACAAGTCGATACTGAACAGCATAAAGAAAAAACTCGAAGATGCCAAGGGGCTGTGGCCGAAAATATTACCAGAAGTATTATGGGCCTACCGAACAATGCTGAAGACAAGCACATCAGAGAAGCCCTACTCTTTAGTCTTTGGGACTGATGCAGTAATACCAGTAGAGGTCGGGGAGCCTAGTCTAAGATACTTCCACGAGAGCAGACCAAGGAACGATGAAAGCAGAAGGCGGGAGCTCGACGAAGTCGAAGAATGAAGAGACATGGCCTATATAAGAATGATCGCCTAAAAACAACAAGAAGAACACTATTACAAGAAGAAGGCAAAAGTCAGGACTCTCAAAGTCGGGGACTACGTGCTTAAAGCTGAAACACAAGCAATCAAAGACCCACGGGAAGGCAAACTAGGAACAAATTGGGACGGCCCGTACAAAATCACGGCAACAACGAAAAAAGGGTCATTTCAACTAGAAACAGTGGAAGGAAAGCTACTACCAAACAACTGGAATATTACCCACGCCAAGTACTTCAACGTTTACTAGATAAAGCATCCCCCAAGTCGTACTCTTTTTTCCCTCACTTGAGTTTTGTCCCAATTGGTTTTCTCAAGGGGGTTTTTAACGAGGCGACGAAGGGAACACTTCAAGTCGAAGTACGCAAAAATGGAGAAATGGGACGACTAGTTCATTGCTCGACCCCTCAAGCACTCTCTAGTTCGACCAATGAAGGGACTAGATAGACCAGGATTGGGACTGGAACGCCAGCCAACGCCCGAAAATTTGTAAATTTTCCAAGTGTATGAACAAAGCAACAATGCATGAAGTTTATTTCTCTTTCTCCAAGTGTACAATCAAAGCAACAATGCTTAAAGTTTACGATGTCGACAAGATCCGCACCGAGAGGCATATCTTTCTAAACATAGGTTATGTTCGACCTTGTTCGAACTAACACCTACCGGCCCTTGGCCATAATTAAACATAGGTTACGTTCGAACTTGTTCGAACTAACACCTACTGGCCCTCTACCATAATTAAACATAGGTTATGTTCGACCTTGTTCGAACTAACACCTACCGGCCCTTGGCCATAATTAAACATAGGTTACGTTCGAACTTGTTCGAACTAACACCTACTGGCCCTCTACCATAATTAAACATAGGTTATGTTCGACCTTGTTCGAACTAACACCTACCAGCCCTCGACCATAATTAAATATAGGTTATGTTCGACCTTGTTTGAACTAACACCTATCGGCCCTCGGCCATAATTAAACATTGGTTACGTTCGACCTTGTTTGAACTAACACATACCGTCCCTTGATCACATCGAAAGCACACCTCAATAGAGATATGAAACGGTTGTATGCAATAATAAATACCCAACTAGGAGTCGGGATCGAATCCACTGGGAGCTAAGATGAGAGTTAGGGGTATATATTCCGAATAAGCAATTGGAGTATCTAGATTGCACTTCCAGAAAAAGGATTTTGTTTTCTATTTTTAATGTTAATTTAATGATTGCAAAGTAAAGAAAGAAGACTAGAAATAGTTGATTTTAAGTTTTTTCCAAATGGATAAAAAAGCCAAGGGCTGTGACCATGACCTAGGTGTTTGCCTAATGGGATAAAGACTTTAATGCTTGTTTTGTTGATTGGGGTGTATTATAGCTCTCAACTCTAAATTACCCACTCAATACCTCTCGGTCAGAGAATGATTTTTCCCAATTTGGCTTTCTCAAGACCAAATAGGTATCACCCAAAACAGTTGATAAGAGCTCAAGTCGGGTTATTACTATCTCTAGGTTGAACCCTTTATTTGGGTTAATATATCTCTCAATTGACCCAATTTCTTGTTAGCTAAGCTATCCTAGACTAGTTCCCTCTTTCTCAAGTAGAGACTAAGTCAAATATGCATGAATTAATGTTTGCACCCATTAATACTAGAATTAAAGCATGAACTAAGCTAAATAATCAACAACCAATCATAAACAAGCACTAAATTAGATACTCATAAGGTTTACACACTAGGGTTGGGTCCAACCCTAGTAAAAGTCTAGCNATTTCTAGTTTTGCGGCCGCACAATTTTTGTGCGGTCCGCAATTCACAGAGGATTCTGGACTTGATCTTTTTGCATACTCTCTAATCTTCGACTCTTAGCCAGTTTTGCGGCCACACAATTCATGTGCGGTCCGTACTTTGTGCAAAGTTCTGCTAAACTTCTCTCCTTGGTTTGTTACCACAGATGGAATTTTGTGGTCCGCAATTTCTTCTGCGGATCATACATTTGTGCTTCTGCGCCCTTTATTGCCTTGTGCTTCGGAACATCCCTTTTTGAGTCGGATTTCATCTTGGGAGACCACACTTCCAGCATTCCTGTAATTTTGCATAATTTCATTAGTTTCAGGAACACAATTCAATTGCTTTTGGACTAAAACATAAGCTAAAAGGCGTAATAAGCAGTCAAAATCCTAACTTATCAACTCTCCCAAACTTAAATCTTTGCTTGTCCTCAAGCAAATAAATTAGTTCCCACCTCCAAAAGTTAAGGGACATTGCAGCGAGTNAACTCATAATGGAAGCTTAAAATGATTAAACCTAATGTAAATACACCAAAGTAATGTAAAACTTCCTAAAGTAATAAAGGAAAATGGCTACAACAACTTCAGAGGTTCAAAACTTGACCTAATTTTGTGAAACTCGTCTATTCATACAAGGCTAAAAATCTCGGACAAAAATGCCCCTTGGGAGGTTCTGTGGCCGCACAATTCCATGCGCGGTCCATAGATTTCTTCATCTGGCAGGAAGTAGAGTTCTTCGGCCGCACATTTCTGAACTGCGACGGCGAAGCAATCTTCTGCGGCCGCACATTTCTAGTTTTGCGGCCGCACAATTTTTGTGCGGTCCGCAATTCACAGAGGATTCTGGACTTGGTCTTTTGCATACTCTCTAATCTTCGACTCTTAGCCAGTTTTGCGGCCACACAATTCATGTGCGGTCCGTACTTTGTGCAAAGTTCTGCTAAACTTCTCTCCTTGGTTTGTTACCACAGATGGAATTTTGTGGTCCGCAATTTCTTCTGCGGATCATACATTTGTGCTTCTGCGCCCTTTATTGCCTTGTGCTTCGGAACATCCCTTTTTGAGTCGGATTTCATCTTGGGAGACCACACTTCCAGCATTCCTGTAATTTTGCATAATTTCATTAGTTTCAGGAACACAATTCAATTGCTTTTGGACTAAAACATAAGCTAAAAGGCGTAATAAGCAGTCAAAATCCTAACTTATCAACTCTCCCAAACTTAAATCTTTGCTTGTCCTCAAGCAAATAAATTAGTTCCCACCTCCAAAAGTTAAGGGACATTGCAGCGAGTCAAAGGTGAGCTATCCACACATCAGTTGGGACCAATAATTACCCTCACTACTCATGTATTATCAACAAGGCGACAAGTGAAACATTCATGCACATATAGTTCTAATGTGACATTCGAGCTTCAAGAATTGACTTTACTCATCTGGACTCTTGCTCTATCATGTAAGTCATGGTGGATTCCAGACTCTTCCTCCTATACTTTCCATTTTCCTAGCTCACTTAAGAAGTTTAGCACTCAATCCAAGATTTATTAAAGGTTCACTCATATCTCTCAAGAGAATGTCGCAAGTACGGCTTCAAGTACCACATGCTTGCCCCTCATGTAGATCGCCACTAATGTAAGCTCACTCGGCTTGAAATCAAGTAGGGCTTCTTTCAGGATGCAATGAAGGCTTTTGGATTAGGGTTGGATACAGTATGGGTGAGTGGTTACACCTTTCCTTAAGCACTCCAGTTTTTTCATTTCTCGGCTCATACTTTGTCAATTCTTAGAGGCACTTTCTTTTTATTTGGGGACTAGAGGGACTTAACATCACTCTTTCTTGATCATTTCATTCTTTTCTCCCTTTTTGATTTCTCCATTTTTGGGATCATTACCTCTTTTTGAATCCCTTCAACCCTTTCACTTATTCACTTTTTGCATTTTTCTTTTTGTTCTTGTCTTTTCTTGCCTTCTCTTCTCATTGAGATAATTTATTTTCTCTTTTTGTGATTTTATACCTTTTTTGCGTTCCTTGTCTCTCCCCCCAAACTTACGTTTTTAGCCATTTGCTATACAAGAGTGTTAAGAAAGGCTCGGGTGCCAAGAGAGGGTTACGACAAAATAAGTAAAGGCTTGTAACATGGTTATCAAATGATAAAAGCTAGAGGCTCAAAGGGGTTGACTAGGGATAATGACACTGTATTGCAAAAGACAACTTAAACGGGCCAAAGAGGGCCTACAATCACTTTTCAAACCAAGCAAACTTAGTATTTTGCCTTGAAACACATTCGGGGTAAGTTCTAGATACTTCGCACGGATACTTGGACTAGCAACAATTCGTCTCACCCCTCACGCAACCGGATTGTTAAAGAGGACAGAGTCGAGGGCCCATAACGACCACATTCAAGTTTAAAAATAACTATGGTCCAATTAAACCACTCGATGATTGCCAAAGTCAACACAAGAGTCACGAAGTCACTAATTAGAGCTATTTCTTTCAAAAACCTTATTTTTAACCATAAGTACGTAGTTAAGTGTGTTGGTACCAATTGAAACATGTTTGACTCTTCGAGCATGACTTAATTATGTCTTTTAATTCATTACTACTTCTATGATTACCTAAACACCAAAAATGGACTCATTCCCTTAAGAAGGTTGTCACGTCATCCATCGTTGGGATGAGTCACCTGGTTCACACAATAACTTCCTTTGGAAAGAACCATGGCATTAAGAAAACCAAAGGCTTATTATCTACTAAAACATAAAAAGAAGTTACTAAATAAAACAAAGAAGCTACTAAATCAAACAAAAAACTAAAAAAAAACAAAAATAAAGAAGCTACTAAGCAAAAACTACTGAAGATAGAATGAATGTACATAATGAGAGAAAGAGAGAGAATATATACATAATAGGAAAAGCGGGAATAATATCCAGTTATTACAGGCCAATTGTCTCAGAATGTATAAAATATGATCAATAAACTCCACCCCCCAAATAAAGATAAGAATTGTCCTCAATGCTTAACAAAGTAAGATTAAAAGAGGGAAAAGAGTGAAGAAAACTCTTTATGGCTCCTTGGACATCTCTATGTCCCCAGCAATGTCACTGCCCTTAGTCTCATATAAATGAATCTCATCATCCTCAATTATGGGTGTGGTTGGGTTGGTGAACATCTAATGCACTACCTCGGCAGTGTCGGTAGCAAGGTCTGGCTCTTCAGATTGGCCAGCTGGTGGCACCGGTGCTGTTGGTGCTGTAGGATCTAGGCCTGAATGGTGTGGGTCAATCAACATGTCAAATGGGAGATTTCCGGCTGTAGCAAGCCTGGTCACTGTCTCCAGATCTTGTCCACTGACTTCTTGCTGGCTTGGGACTTTCTCATCTTCTTTACTTCTTTTCCCAGCTCTTCGATCACTAACTCGTGCTGTACCAAGGTAGCCATAATAGTGTTCTGGTACTCTAGGATCTTCTCCAATGTCTCCTCAACTATCGGGGGAAACTGAGGTTCCTGAATAGTAGACTGTGCTGCAACAGTACTGGATAAGTCAGATAGCTTTGCAGTTGCTGTCTGTATCCAGTTATTGAGGCTCGCTAATGTCTGGGAGACTCGCAGTGCAGAAAGTGGGGCAGTAGGCATGGGCACAGGCTTCAAAGCCGAAGTGGAAGCTGTAACAGGAGCTGCAGAGGGGGCTGTGGATGATGGCGGAGGCATAGCTGCGACACTAGAGGAAGGCTCGGCCGAAGTGGATGGAACAACAACTGCATCAACATCTACCATAGCTGGCTCATCATACTGGCCTGCAGTGGTAGGAGGCTGAACTTTCTTCTTCGGGTTGTTCGCATCCATCAGTGAATAACAAGTAAAAGGCTTCTTCGGCCTCACCTTTGTGTCATAATCCCTCGGCTCTACCCTTGCATCTGTGAGGTATTCTGTGATAGTGTTGGGATACGGATAGGACGAGTTATCTTGCCGAGCAATCACTGAGATGTTGGC
>AWOL01S0190632.1:8617-48879 GCA_000715115.1 Nicotiana otophora | reverse complement strand
ATATGAAGGGATTTGAACATGAAATCTTAAATATGTGTAAAGGATGGAGGAGAGAAGAGTACAAAGGTATAACATATGAGTCCAAGGCCAGAAACGAACCAAAAATAAAAATGAACAAACTAGATTTGCAACAACTGCAGTGTTGCTTGAATTGCAGTGAAGGAAGCAGGAGGGGAAGGAAGAGTAGAAAAACTGACTCAATGAAGATCAAACTTTTGACATGGAATATACCCGTTAAATGAATCAGAAAGAGGAAGGTGGATATTTTTGGTTTTTAGGAGACGAAAATTGGTGAATATACAAACTCTTTAGATAGACAAATATGGGGCAACATATGGGCATTTTGGGCTGAATCTAAATCAAAAGGCAACGAAGGGGGATAATAAAATTATGGAATAAGACTTAAGAGGGAGTCAAGAAGGGTAGAAAAGAGCAGGGGGTGTTCTCAATATCTTGCATGTTCGAAAGTTTTGTAGAAAATTCCAGGTAGTACTTTCCAAGGGTGTATGGACCACAAACTCAAAATGAAATGTAATACACATGGGAGGAGTTATGCAATAAAGGGTTTATGGGAAGGGACCATGGGCGGTTAGAGGGGGATTTAATGTAGTTAGATTCATGGAAAAAAGGAGGGGTAATACAAGGAGCTCAAGATCCATGAGACGCTTTTACAATTTTAAACAAGATATGGCACTGATAGATTTACCATTACACGGGGGAATATTGACATGGGAAAGGGGGGAGAATAATCAACGAGTATCAAGGATAAACAGGTTCTTGGTATCAGTTGAATGAGATGAGGCCTTTAAAGCTATCAAGCAATCTTGCCAAAATGCTCTCAGATCATAAGCATGTGCTGCTAGAATGTGGAGATTGGGTTGCAAACCAGTTATTACTTCAAATTCGAGAACACGTGGTTTCAAGTTGAAGGTTTCACAGAGAAACTAAAGAAATGATGGGAGAGCTATAATGCCATTGCTAGTCTTGATCAGGTGCTAATGCAGAAGTTAGAGGTTAAAAGGATATCAAAATGGAATAAGGAAGAGTTTGGAAGGTTAGGTAGGAGGAAGAAAGAAATTCTCGCAGAATTGGAGACATTGAACGAGGAGGTTGATTACTAGCAACTCAACCGGGAAGAAAAAAGCTAAAGAAGGGACATTGAGATGGAACTGAAAAAGATTGCAAAGGTAGAAGAGACTTCATGGCACCAAAAGTCTAGATGTCTTTGGTTAGAAGAAGGTAACAGGAATACCAGACTTTTTCGGAAGTTAGCAAATTCACACAGAAGGTGCAACACCATAAGATGGTAAGAGAAAAGGTGATAGAAGAGGCGGAAGAGATCAAAGGCGAAATTTTGAGCTTCTAAGCCAGTTTGTTTACCAAACGCGTAAATAAACCAAAAAGAGCTTACAAGCCAATTTGATCAGCTTATAGCTTACACAAACCTCTCTATAATTACTATGATATGCATGTTTGCTTAAAGACTTGCCCCACCTTTTGGAGGGAGATTTATGATAGTTACTGAGTATTTTATGTATTCATGTCTCTATTATTGTCTACTTTTCCTAGGTGCAGGCATTCTGCTAGGCAGCGCATCAAGCTAGGATTTTCCTCTTCTTATCTCTTGATCCCACTTAGGAGTTCAAGGGTGCTATTTACAGTCTTTTCTATCATGTATAGTCGGGTTGCGTGAGTCCCGATGTCATGTTATATTTGTTAGAAGATCTAGAAGTCCATGTGTCCCTGTAGGAGTGGTATATGTACTTTTGGCTTAGATAAATGATTTCGTCCTTTGTCGAATGTATTGTGTATGTGTTCGGCGAAGGACCCATCTTTAAAGTTTAATTATTTATGGTTATAAGTATATGAATGTTAAGTTGGCCAAAGGAGTGTTCATATGCATGTATTAATGATTAGTAGGTAGTAAAGGATATGAGTTCACCTGACGGAGATTGTGTTGGCGGGTGCCGGTCATGGATTACGGGATTTGGATGGTGACAAAGTTTTCAGGAGGAAGCATTGGGAGTTACACATACAAGACACGGAATTAGTTTTGTGTTACATTACCATGAGGGTAGGTTTTACATGCTAGCATCCCTACGTGACAGGGATGATGTCTAGTCTCTACGAGTGTATACCTAGTATATGATGCCAAGACCTCTGCTTGCTTTGAGAATATGTTAACGAAATGGACCTTGGACGTAACTCAAACCGAAAAGCTAGCTCATAAGTGAGGATCGGCCAAAACTATATAAGAAGACAACATCCTCCACCATTATGAAACACTTAACACGATTCCTCACTAATAAAGGTGGTGGTACACCATTAGGTACAAATTGGAGCTCTCTTTGTATGCCATGTGTAAATTACTAATAGTTGTGGCCTCCCATGTTATACAACTGATTTTATTTACTTATATATGTTCTCATATTGTATATGGTATGTCATTACGCATTGATTCTTGGAAGATCTATGTTTAGGTGTTCGCATTGTGTTCTAAAAAGAAAGCTTGTCCAAAAAGGATCATGGTTCGATAGAACACAATGTGAACATTTAAACATTAATCCTATGCCATGATCAAACATAGATCTTACTTTAGATATATGTTTTCTTTCGTATGACTAAGGTGATTACACATGGCATACAATGTGAACATTTGAACATATTTTAATCAAAAGTATCACACCTAGGCAATGAGTGGAAAAGAAAAGCAAACCATCTATACATTCCACCCAGAAATTCCAGATATTAAGAGGTGGAGAATGTAATGACCCAACCGCTAATTTTGACTTTTAGAACCCCGTTGTAACGACCCAACCGGTTGTTTTGACTTTTAGAATCTTGTTCCCCTAAATAAAACTCCCTATATGTTCTTATAATAAATTATGACTTGCGGGGATGGTTGGTTCGGGATTTGGGAGTGTTCGGGTTGAAATATGAACACTTGGTTCCTTAACATTCATATACTAAAATATATAGGTATTTGTAAGTCAAAGAGTGAATGCAGAGAAGAAGAATCAAAATGCTTTGGATGAACTGACGAAAATGAGCCAGGATTCTTACCACTAAAATATATAGGTATTTGTAAGTCACCAAAGCTTCTATTCTACAAGAATTGCAAATTCAAAGTAGGAAAACGTTGAATTTCCGTATCTCACTGAAATCAAATTAGTCATGTATAAAAACTTCACATACCCTAAACTCCTAAAAACAAAGGCACCTAATGAATTTTAGTAGCTTATGAAAAATCTAGATTATATTTAAATCTTCCTTTTGTCATCTTTAATCCCACTCTTTGTCCAAGCTAAAATTTTGGTTTCCCCTTTTTCTTTAAAAAGTCCTCCAGGAAGCTCATTATACCGCATTGAAACTGTAAATCTCTAAGTACAGATTCCAAATTCAGGGTTTCTCTTCTAATAAGTTGCCATACGAAAGTAAACGCATATCTAAAATAAGAAATTTATGCATACCTCATAATTTTCATCCTTTATATATTCTGCTTTGTAGAAATCTTTGGGACACCGCATAGCTAAATCTTCTGATATGAAACCAGTTCCATCAGTATGTATGCGAGGTTCGCCATCTTCATCGCAAATAATACAACCACTTTCATCCTAAAATTAATTAAAATAAAAGGATAAACGTATTTGCTCGACATAGTTGCCAGAAAATCACAACAGGAAGTACAAATAGTTGAAAACAGAAGAAACAATACCCGACAAAGTATATCTTCAACTCTTTCAATAGTGACAGAAGCAAGGTTCACTTGAAGCTTAATTGTCTTTGAGAGAATTAATGAAAGCCTGCATATATGTGTAATCTTACTACTCGACCAAGAAAGCTCAATTAATATCAAAGATGACTATCAAGGACAAACCTGGCTGCATATTTTGCCATATTAGAAACCATATGCACATGCATGAAATGACACCTTGCTTCGCTGGTTCTTTTGGCAGCAAATACATAAGATCCTCCATGATTGTAAGTTTCAATGGACTCAAACCTAACAAAGTAGCACTTCAGAGACGCTGTTTTTGTCTTCATTATGGCTGGGGTTTTCTTCCTCTCTTTATCATCTTTGTACACTGCACAAGAATCATGCTGTGAGAAAAAGAAGTAGAAAGGAGCCAAAGGTTAGAATTATCAGGTATAACAGTAATTATGACAATAATATTGATTTACCAATGAAGAATATTTCTTTCACAGACAAGAAGAAGAAACCATCAGAGTGTTTGGATCTTTACATGTAATTATGACAATAATAACAGTAAAAATAACAAGAATAATAATGAAATCATGGTCATGATGGTGGCATGATGTGAAGTACTGAAAGTCAGGAGATCCATTAAGAACTTCTGTAGAATCATTAACAATATTCTTTATATATAAATCAAGGGAATCATTCAAATATTTTGTAGAATATTTTAATTATTATGCCAAAATAATTTGGATAATCAAGAACAAGGAACTTTTCCTTCTTTCATACAACTCAAAGAGGTCCTCTTTTTATGTGGCTAATAATCACTTTCAACAGCAGTTTCTTTACTCATCTTTTCAAAAAAAAAATGTTGTTTCACCACCTTGAGATTGAGAGATCATGTCAACAGTCAAGAAAATCATTAAGAATATCGTGAAAGATATTTTAATGATTGTGTAGTTACTGAAAGTAGAGAAAATCACTTAGATTGTGTAGAACATTCTTGATGATTATGTCATTATAATTTGGAATTTCGAGAATTAGAAAACTTTCCTTATGTTGCTCGAAATTCCTACATAAGCAAATTTTTCTTTTATGCTAACAACCAATTTCAAGTTTTCAACAAGTTATTTTTCTCTTCTTTCCCTCTTTCCAAAAGAACCAAAATAGAATTTCAACAAAACCTACCCTAAAATATTGAAGTACAATAAACAAAGAAAAGGAAATGTCATAAATCAAGGAAAAGAACACAAAATATCACCAAAAAACCGGTAACGTCTGAAGCCAACAAGAATGCCTTCCTCAACAATTATATTGGCACAACATGCATCTTCAACAAATTTGACGATCAATACATTTTCGTCCCCCAGGGCTCTCTGTAAGTGAGTCCTTGTTGTGTTCAAATATGGACCCTGGATAATTCAAAGCCTAATTTGATTAATGTCAAACCAGGAACTAGGAAATATAAGCTTAAGAACAAAAGGATAGCACATGAATTAAATTCTATCAAATTCTATTCCACCAAAGAAATCCTAAAGCCAGAATTGAGGTTCAATGAAAAAGCTAAAATCTCTTTAAATTTTTTAAAATAAAGTATAATATAAAAAAATCTATTTTATAAGTAAAAATAAGATTAAAGATCCTAACAAGAAAATAATATATAAAGAAAATGAATTGGCATACTGCTTAAGATAACAGTTTCTTTTTCATTTCAAAGCTCAGTATGCAAAAGTTCTTCAAAGGCTGGCAGTACTCCCTCAATACTTAGATGGAAAAGAGGATTTCGAAAAACCATTAACAAGAGGTAAGGCTTCCTATGAAAATAATCCATGGAAAGAGTGACTACAGATTGACAATAGGAACCTTGAAGGTACAATATCCATTCTGTTTAATGTGGCAATAGTAGAGATGTGTCTTCCCGCAATCCCAGTCCAAGTACTGCAATGAAGAAGAAGATTTGTAAAACATGTTGTAGGCATACCAAGGCTAATCGTATTCCATGAAATCAATGAAGGAATAAACTAACACAATTGCATATCTTTCAGAACTACTTCACCACAATTACAACTTAGGTGCGTGTATCTCTAACAATTAGCAACAGGAAAAGAGAGAAAGAAACGGATGCAGTTGAACGATGAAGAAAATGCAAAGATAGATAGGTGAGATACACTATATGCTTGTGTTAACTAAAAAAATGAATCAGCTTTGAGGAGTGGTATGTACCTTTGATCGATCTGTCTCAGCATAACATGCTTTTCCGAAGGCATTCCAAATTTCTGATTCAAAATCAATCATGGGAAGAGTTTTCTTTCTTACAATATCATCAGCAATTTTAGGGGATATAACATCTTCCAACTTCTTGCTGCCAACAAGAGAAATTCAGGTCACATAGGAATACTAAGTTATTCCAGTTAGACTAGGCTATTTGGACTAACCTTCCAATGTAGCTCAGTACTAGAAACAATTTCCTGAATTCAAGTTCACTGAGAATCATCAACTGTTGGCTGATATTCGGTGACGGTGTTCTACAATTAGATTCAGGCGATGGCTCATCGCGAAATGATAACTTGCGAACAACTCTGTGAGGGCTTGCAAATTGTACACAGGGCGAGGAGCCAATCTTAGGCTTTGGTTTAGTAGAGCTTTCACCTTGTACACGTTTACTCTCTGACCATAGTTAAGAATGAAAGTAGAAACATATATGTGTCCAAAGTTGGTAAGTCATATAAATTGGGAGAAAGGGAGTACCTGGGGTTGGAAGGTGAGAAGGGGAGGTGCGTTTCTGAGGACTAGCGAAGGGGCTAGAGGAGAGACAATCCGGGTAGCGATCCATCAAATAAACAAGAAAAGCAGAGAGAGTCTTCCTTATGGGCCGAGATGATATGATTCTGAGAATCGCTAGTGAGCCTTGTTCGCCAATGGAACCCAGCCTTCTCCTTATGCCAGCGTCCGGTGGTTCTTGAAACTGCTCGCTGCAGATTTTTCTGAGCATCGCCTCTACAGAGGATGGCAGGGGTGCTTCAAGAAGAAATGGAGGGACTTCAACTTCTTCCTCAAATGGGTCACCCATATTTCCTGTGCTTTCTTCTCCCCAAAACCGGAAAAAAGAAATGGAAGTATTTCCAACACTGGAACCTTTGGGTAAACTCTTTGTGCAGACGAAAGACTATGTTTCCAGCTTTTCGTCTTCAGTTTACATTGGTTAAAGAAACTGGAATGCATTGTAGATTCTTCTTCTTTTTCCCCTCAGTCTTGTCATTTCATCTTTCTAGAAAAGTAGAGCTTTTGGGAGCTTTTGGAAGAAAAACAAAAAAGGTACTGTTGCTTCTACACTCTTGCAAGTTTAAATGCGCCGTACAAGTAATATTACTTTAACAAAATAACCCGAATAGTCCCTAAAGTATAGGGATAAGTTTATATTGGTCCCTTATGCATACTTCGGATTATTAATAGTCCCTACATATGTCTTATTATGACTCTTTTGGTCCACGATTTAATAGAAACCCAACTTAATCGTGTTCGTTTTTTTTTCTCACTTTAAAAACAGAGTTCATATTGCACAAAATAGTTATTTAATTAATTTTTTAATATTTAAGAGTTTAAAATTAACTAATAAATTTTTGTATTTAATTTATGTAGGAAGTCCTAATATTTAGGACTTTAAAGTCCATTAAAATTTTATCTTATATAAATTATTTTATTATTGAAATTATGTAACATAATTATAATACCTTTCATGTTAATTTTTAAATTTTTAATATTTATATTATAATAGTTCTAACATAAATAAAGAAATTGACAATGATGAAGAATCATGAACTTCTTATACCTAATATGCGTAATAAATTGTAACGACCCATTCGGTCAATTTGTGCATTTGAGCCCCATTCCCCTATTTGATACTTTATGTATGTGTGCTTATTGTTTTTGTGACTTATGGGATTAGTTGATTTGGTTTCGAGAAGTTGGGAGAGACTTTGGACACTTAGTCTCATTTTAGAAGCTTAAGTTGTTAAGAGTTGCCCAAGATTTAACTTTTGAGTTGACGGTTTCAGCTTGGTGGTTTGAGAATTCCAATATGCTCGTATAGTGATTTAGGACTTAGGCGCATATCCGGATTTAGATTTGGAGATTCCTAGAATGTTTTGGCACTAATTGTCAAAAGTTGAAATTTGAACGTTTGGAGAATTCATAAGTTTGACCGGGAGTTGACTTTGATGATATCGGACTTGGATTGTTGTTTTGGGACTTGAAATAGGTTCATTTAGTGGTTTGGAACTTGTGTGTGAAGTTTGATTGGAATCCAAAATGTTTAGGCATGATTCGAACGTGTTAGGTGAAGTTGGAAGGTTTGGAAGTTAAGAGATGGATTTTGGTCTTCGGTTTGGATATTTGATGTTATTCGTGATGATTTGGGTCTTTGGATAAGTTTCGATTAGGTACTTGGACTTGTTGATTTGATCGGACGGGGTCCCAGGACTCATGGAACCATCCTTCTTCTTCACAAATAACACTGGTGCACCCCAAAAAGAAACACTTGGCCTGATGAGACCCTTATTCAACAACTCCCGCAACTGCTCCTTCAACTCCTACAACTCAGCAGGAGCCATATAACATGGTAAAATAGATATGGGTTGAGTGTCCGGCACTAGATCAATACCAAAATCAATATCATTATCGTGTGGCGTGCCCGATAGGTCTGCAGGAAACACATATGGGAACTCCCTCACCACGGGGATTGAATCTACCGTAGGAGTATCAGCACTAACATCTCTCACAAAACCCAGATACGCCAAATACCCTTTTTCAACCATTTGTTGAGCCTTCGAAAAAAATCACTCTACTAGGAATGTGACCCAAAGAGCCCCTCCATCCAACCTTGGCAACCCCAAAAAGCAAACGTCACGGTCTTAGCGTGACAATTAAAAATAGCATGATACGCAGAGATCGGACACCATGTCGCGCACATGGGGGTATTGTGTTTCTATGTCAAACCTCTTACTTTAGGGTGAGACGGCTTAGCCGATCTGTCAGAGATCGGACTCTGTGTTATAAGCACGGTGGTGTATCGGTGCTAAAGATATCCCAACCTAAAACATTGATTTTTACCTGAAGATTTACCTCACTCTTGACTTGGTATTTTATTATTATTTGGTTTTCTCATTGATCTCATGTTTCTCTCCTTTTGTGTTGTCGCTCTATTTATTGAGAGTGTGTTTAGCTTTACATACTAGTATTATTCTATATATACTAATGCCTCTTATGCCGGGGACGCTGCATCTTTAATGGATGCAGGTGGCTCCACAGCAGGCAGCATTGATCATTGCTAGCAGTACACCCTCAGCTGACTCGGTGAGCCCCACTTCCTATCGAGATCTTGAGTTTTTTGCTCCTTGTACATTATATTTTGAGGTATAGTCGGGGCCTTGTCACCGGCACGTTCATATTACTATTTTGTTTCTATTAGAGGCTCCGTAGACATGGTGTGGGTTGTATTTTGATTGGGGCAGCAGACTAAAAATGTTGTAACTATCAGACATGTTTCCACTTTTAACTATGAAAATGTTACATTTTGGAAATCGAAAATGAAGTTTCTAAAAGTGATGACAATTGATGTTGCACACTTTATCCTATCATGTTTAACTCTTGTTATTGATCCTCGCATTATTCATGGGTATGGTTAGGTAGAAGGTATCAAGTAGGCTTACTTGACTAGGATATCTCGGTTGAGCGCCGGTCACGCTTCATGAAGCCATAATACACCATCATCACCAATAGGCACCTCATTAGTATCACTATGTTACACTGTGTCCTTAAGGACAATCAAATAGAGATCGTCACACTGGTGCTCCTTAATGCGCTCAAACAAGGACGACCGTGAAACAACATAAGCAAGGACTCTGCTTGGCTTCGAAATATCCAAAATCACCAATATATTGGACAACGCTCGAACATCCATAGCTAAAGGCCTCTCCATAGGGGGAATGAATGCTACATTCCCCATACTCTCCTCCTTTCTCCTCAAGGCGTTGACTGCTATGTTAGCTTCCCCCGGATAATAAAGAATAGTGATATCATAATCGTTCAACATATCCAACCATCTCCGCTACCTCAAATTCAAGTCTTTCTATTTAAACAACGTTGGAGACTCCGATGATCCGTATACACCTCACAAGACACGCTATATAAGTAATACCTCCAAATCATGAGCATGTGTACGATGGTTGTTAACTCCAAATCATGCACCGGGTACTTCATCTCATATGGATTCAACTGGCGTGATGCATAGGAAATTACCCTGTTGTCCTACATCAACACACACACAAGACCAACATGCGAAGAATCGCAATAGACCGTATACGACCCTAATCCTAAGGGCAATACTAAAACTGGGGCTGTAGTTAAAGCAGTCTTGAGCTTGTGAAATCTCTCCACCCATGTCGACCCTTGGCCCCAGAGTATGAAACACTAAATCCTCCAAAACTACGAGGCTTCTTAGCCTCCCTATCCTCTCTCTCCATCCTACAGATACAATGTAGCCTCCTAGCAATCTCCACAACCTGATGAAAGGTAGTCTTAGTATTTATCTCTCATGCCATCCCAAACCTAATGTTGTAGGTAAGTCCCTCAACCAATCTATGGAACTTCTCCCTCTTAGTAGAAACCAGAAGAGATGCATAGCATGATAACTCTGTAAACCTCATAGAATACTAGGTAACAGTCATACCTCCTGGTGCAAATGCTAAAACTCACTGTGTAACTCGTTCCTACGAGTCTGTGAGGATGCAGGAAAAGAGATGAAAACTAAGGCCATGTGAGTGGTGTTGCGCCAACTGGCCTACTCGACTCATAATTCTGTCACCATCGGTAAGCCGCCCCTGATAACTAAAAAGTAGTAAAGTTGACTCTGCTAGACTCCACCAAACTCAAAGTGCGCAAAATAAGATGACATTGGTCGAAAACGCCCTATGCATCCTCAGTAGGACCTCCAGTGAAATGGGGAGGATGAAGTCTCTGAAATCTCTCCATCCTCTTTTGCTCCTCCGAAGACAAGACTAGCCATATCTTGGGCTGAACTGCAGCGACTGGCTGTACCGGCATAAGACCCGAAGTCTGATAAACCCGAGCCATTTGCTCTAGTATATGTGCGGCGGGCGTTTAGGCTCCTCCCCAACATGAGAAGTAGTTGGTGCAACCGGAATCAACCCTGCTTGAGTCAAGTTCTCAAACATACTCATGAAGTCCCTGTGTAGCAATAGGTCCCTCAAGTGCTTGAGTTGGTCCCACCTACTTAATATGACCGGGCACCTGCTCCTCAGTTGGAGCTATAGGTGGCTCCACAACTGCTATTCTAGCAGAACCTCTAGTGACGGCACATACCCCACCTCTAGCTGCAGTGCATGCCCCACCCCAGCCCCGACCTCTCCAGCTTTGACATGGGGCACTAGTGCCTGCTCAACTGATCAGGCTGAACGTGTCCTCACCATCTTTGAGATAATAGAAGAGTAAAGGTTCAAACTTCTGGATAAATAAATCCGCACGATAAAGAATGTAAGAAAGATAAATTTTCCTAACAGTCTGGTAGCCTCTCGAAGATAAGCACAAACGTCTTTGTACCGATCCACAAGACTCTACTAAACTTGCTCATGACTCGTTGAACCTATGAACCTAGGGCTCTGATACCAACTGTCGACCCAAAATCCGATCAAAGGTCGTGATGGCACCTAACCTCTAATACTAGGTAAGGCAATCACACAATATAATGTAAACGATGAAACAAATTACAATAAGTCTGAATAACTTCAATAGTTGAATAAAACTTCACAATAGCACATATAGAGATACATAAATCAATCTCCCAAAATCAGGTAGTATAGAGTCATGAGATCTAAACCGAATACATAAAGATGCCTCAAAAGTACAATTTTGTCTGAATGTAAAAGCAACAACACCAAAGTAAAGGAAGGGGACTCCAAGGGTCTGCGACATTCATTCAGCACTACCTAAATCCTATCTATCAGCAAAAATGAAATCACTCCCTAGGTCTGTTGCTGCCAACATCCGGAACTGCACAAAAATATGCAAAAGCGTAGTATGAGTACGGGACAACATGTACTCAGTAAGTATCAAGATTAACCTCGGTGAAGTAGTGATGAGGTTCAAGTCATATGATACTCACTAATCGAGAACTTGTGCAATATATATAATAGATTGCAGCAAGAATATAACCAAATACAATATCATCAACTCAACAAAATAGGATATATCAACTCAACATAGGTAAATCAATCTTGACAGTTAAATTATTAGTCAATACCAGAGGCATGAAGTAGCATGTTAAAATCACAGAAAAGCATATAAAAATGCACAGCAAGGCATAAAGGATTCACTTGCATGGCCAAGATTACACCCTTACACTCAACTCCCATCATTCATCTCCACATTAGAATCAACAATATCAGTCAAGGTACCGTAATCCACATGTACGGCATCAAGAGAGAAATATAAGAGGGCGACCCTACGGAGATGGATGTATATCCACACACTACACGGCAAAAAGCTCGTTCCATAATAATAAGCGCACGGTAAAGATCAATTCCATATCAATAACCTATCATCATAATTGCACGACAAAAATCTCGTGCCACAACATCAACAATATCATCATAATCGCATGGCAATGAGCTCATGCCACAATATCATCATAATAACAGTATCCGCACGGAAGAGACCCCGTGCCAACACCCAATCAATTCGCTCAACATATCCATATGTGCCATAATCAACAAATTCAAGATTAACAATGATAATCAAGAGACATATTTTCACAATTCATCAATCAGGTACACACGGACATGAAAATAATAATATGCGAATGTGTGCTCAAGATATAAGACATGACTAGGTCTACATCAATTTAGCAATGATTTCACAAATGCCCATCTTGCCTAATTAGGTGATAAGCTCACGTATACTTACAAAGGATTACACATGTATCATAGACATCACATAATTAAATTAAGATATAGTAGAAGCATAAAGTCTAATCCGATCATTTTTCATACATAGCACCTGCATATACACTTGTCATCTCGCATATACGTTGATTTATATACATTACAATTAGACAAATAAGGTTCAATCCTAAGGGTTATTCCTCACAATAGATTAGGCAAGATACTTACCTCAAAGCCAAAAACAACCCTTCAAATAGCCTTTCCCTTAGAAATCACCTCCAACCATCTCGAATCTAGCAAAAAAGAACTCAATAATATCAAATAATGCTATAGGAATCAATTACAAACAATAAAAATTCAATCTTTATTCAATTCCCAAAAAGATAACAAAAGTCAATCCTAAGCCCACACAGTCAAAACCCGATTTAGGGGGTAGATCCCGACTACCCATAACACCACAAGTCCAAATATATAATTAGATTCCAAAACCAAGTCCAAACCATAGCTCAAAACCCCAATTTTCATTTTCTTAAGTTGTAGGAAAATTCCTAATTTTCCCTCAAAATTCCATATTATGGGTGTCAATAATCCATAAAATTCTTGAAATAATACTAGAAATGTATAAAAATTACTTACTTCAAAGCCTTGTATGGAAAACTCCAAGCCAAAATCGCCTCTCCCAAGTCTAAGATTCAAAATATCACAAATGCGATCAACAGTCCGCAAATGCGGACCTTGCAAATGCGAGTAGACCATCGCAAGTGCGATGTTTGTAGCACCAACAAATCTTCAGAGTTCCAAAATCAATCTGAAACCAATTCGAAACAAAACTCAACCGAACCTCTTGGGCTCAACTCCGAACATTCGCACAAGTATATAAACCTCATATAAACTTGCTCTTAAGCTCAAAATATTAAAATAACATCTACAACCCCGAATCAAGCTCCAAAACACTTGTAGCATGCCTTCAATTTCAAGAACTTCAAAGATTCATAAACGAGTGTCCGATTTATGCCTAACCAACTCGAAATGCAACCAAAATTTGCACACATATTTCAAATGACAAAACAGACCTATTCCAAGTTGCGGAATAACAATCCAAACTCGATAGCATCAAAGTCAACTCCCGGTCAAACTAGCGAATTTTTCAAACCTTCAAATTGACGATTTTTGGCAAATAAACCAAAATACCCTATGAGCCTCCAAATCCAAATTCGAACACACACCTAAGTCCAAAATCATTATACAAACTTATTGAAACCATCAAATTATGAATCCGATGTCGTTTACACAATAGTCACGCTTTGATCGACTCTTACAACTTAAGCTTCCAAAAATGGAACTAAGTATTCCAGTTCACTCCAAAACCTTCTATCAAACCAACTATCCCCGTAGGTCACAAAACAAAATCAAACATATGGAAAATATCAAATAGAGAAACGAGGCTCAAGTACAAAAAATAACCGGCTTTGTCATTACACATAATTGAGTGTAACTTCTACAAGAAGAGGTCATTTTCTAGATCTCTTAAATTGGTATGCAGATAGGAAGGAAGATGTGAAAAATATTCCGTTAGAAAAAGCTCCAAAAAATTACACCATGACTTCTCTGGATATTCAAAAATCACTGTGCATTCTTGTGCAAAGAAGTGGTGAAAGAAATTATTGACGATTGAATGGAGATTTTTTGGGATATTAATTAATGAGTCTAATGGTGTCTCTCATAAGAAACAAATGACTCTTGTTAGCATTATGTTAACATGAATAGTAGAATTATTGAGTGATTCTTTAGTCTTGTTCATGTTAATGACACAACTGCACATGCATTACAAAAAGTAATATATTCTTTGCTTTTACAACATTCATTGAGTTCATCTCTAATGTGGGGACAAGGGTATGATGTAGCTAGTAACATGCAATAAGAAATCAATAGTCTTAAAACTTTGATTCTGAAAGATAATCATTCGACACATTGCATACATTGCTTGCTCATTAATTGTGATTGACTCTTGTAGCTGTTGCAAAGAAACATCATGATGTGGAAAAATATTTTTACATTCTTACTAACGTTTTGAATATTGTCTGAGGTTCTTATAAGCATAGGGAGATGCTTCAAGATGGTCAAGTTAAAAATATTACATCTCGTACTTTCGTATGTTGAAGTGCATTGTAAGTGAGTCGACGTAAGCTCGAAGAGCAAGACCATTATTGATTACATAAGTCTTTAAAACCATGTATAGCACATGTTAGACGGTTTAAAAGTTAAACGAATAGAAGAAAATAGGTTTCGTAAAAAATCGGCAAGTTCGAAATGTTATAACCCATACTCTTGGGGTAAGACTAGGAGCGCTTAGCATGATAAGAAGGTCATGTTATGAGGTATTTGAATCGTATAATAGACGTATGTTACGTTTTGAAGTCAAGCAAGTTGTAAAACAAAAGTCGGCAAAAGTTATCGTAATTTATGTTCGTAAGCTTATTGAAATTTGGGTCTAATGTCACTGAGCTTTTCTCCCAATATACTTGGAGTTACAGGTCCATCCACCGACCAAATTGAAGGTCTATGATTCTAGTTTCTAACACATTAAATCATTCATCGATATGATATCGAAGTAGATAGATATTCGCATTTTTGCGAGATTATACAGGTAGCCCCCTTTGGGACCCACATTCCACCTTTCTATTTAAAATGGTGGCACCTTCTCTTAATTAATTTTTCGACAAAAATCAATTCCCAACATCCCTAAGAGCTCTCTAAGAGTCTCTAAACCTTCCTATGTAAGATCCAAAGGGTTCTAACCCAATTCTCTCCTCGGAAAAGATTGTAGATCTAGCAAAAGCTCGATTTCTACACTTCATGGTCAAGTTATGGCTTGTTTCGATTTGTGAAGATACTTGTTAGAGGTTGGTTCTTGAAATTAAAGGTATGAATCTCTATCTTATTCACGTGTATGAGTTAGTTGAGGTTCTAGTTTTGTTTAATTGTTAAGAACATCCGAGATGTCGGTTAGAAGTTGTAAACTAGTTGTTGAATATTATTGTGCTATGTTATTGGGGTTGTTCTTGTTGCGTTGAGTTGCTGAAGATGTGGTATATTTGAATTCATGTATTTTTAGTTATGTTTCAAGGGTTATAATGGATATAGTCTTGACTGATCGCCGTAGAAGCGGCAGTTAAGCAAGCTCGTTGCTCATTAGTTAGTCAGCATGTTTCTCTTGTTGATGTTAGTTTTATTTTCTTTGTTATGTGTCGTGTTGGACTGGTTTTGCACTGGATATATTCATGTATGTGTAATCATGTGTTATTTATATTGTTATGAGGATTAGATGGGAGTTAGGCGAAGATATACGCAGTAGAATCATGTATCACTAGTCGGCTAGTTGTTATGTTTCTCTTCATTAATAGTAATATTTTTCTTATGTAGCTTGATTTGTGGAGAAGGCTAGTTCCGTCAATGCCATGAAAAGATCAACTTAGATATATGTAAAGCTATTCGTGATCCCTTCCTTGGCATGAATCTATAGTAAGTTCCCGCTCCAAAAAAGTGGGTTCCAAAGTGAAATGCTTAGAAATGTTATACTCGTGTTTTCAACAGATCCCTATGTTCTTAATTGATTTCACCATGATAGAATGTGTTTCATATCGATCTCCACAACCCATGTTTTTTTCCAGAGAGTATAATTGATGTATAATAGTTCCCTCGTAAAGGCCTCCTTAGTATAACAACCTTTAATGCGAATTGTTCTACCCGCGTATTAGCTAGCTGCATACGTTCCTTGCTTGAGATTGCCTCAATGTCAAGAGTTCCGTATGTTTAGTAGTAATCCTTTATTTCTGTCCAAAAGTGCATATGAACCACGGCGGCTCCCTCGTAAGTATACATATATCAAAACGACCACCATTAAGGGTTGCTCTACCTATGCCTTTAGTAGCCCGTATATGCCTTAACTGGTAGCACCTTGGTAGGTCTAGTGTCAAATGTTTGTTAGTAACTTCTTATTCTATTAGAAGGTGTCTATGAGCTACAGTGACTTCCTTATGAGGACTTCTGTATCATGACAAAACAATTTGGCACTATGCAAGTTGTTGGTCGTAGACGATTATAGAAATGATAAGTTTGCCTTTTGTTGATAGTTATTGATTGTCATATGATTTGATGACCTTAGTAGAAGTGATATGTCCTTATATATGTATGTATGTTCGGGATTTTCTGATTGTAGGTGCTTCAAATATGGTAAGTTTATCGGGTTTTTTACGGAATGGTCACTCCCATACATAAGACATTAGATGCTTGTCCACCTCACCTAGGTTGGGGTATGACAAAGTTGTATCAGAGAAGGTCTGTGTCCCATGGAGTCTACAAAGCCGTGTCTAGTAGAGTTTTGTTTATAAGTGTGTTGTGCACCACATTTTATAAATAGGAAGCTACAGGGCATTTAGGATTGGTTTCCTTTTATTCATTCCCAAATTGTACCACACAACTGATTCATAGGAAGTTGAGCCTGACTTGCATTGATATATACTATACAGAGATGGATAAGTCATAGAAGTTTGATTCTAACCTATGTTTTATTATGTGTTTACAGAAATATCGATAGGTAAGAAAACGACAAAGGGTCATCACGTTACAGATGAGGGGCCTAGTAGTAGACCACCAATATATGGGAGTCAGACTAAGACCCAACACGCGTCGACATCTCAGGTTTTCTCGAATCCCCAATTCTGAATGAGCCCTGAGGAGCTCCAATACCCTCAGCACCCCATTAGGTGCAGCGGAGCAGATATTGTGGGAGGTAATACAACTATAGACCAAGATAGTAGCAGTATAGGCACAACGGTAGATGGGAGCATCTTCTGGTGCTGGACCTTCAGATAGATCAACTAGTTCAAGGGTATGAGAGTTCCTTAGTCTAAACCCCCCAGAGTTCATAGGATCAGATCCATATGAGGACCCATAAAATTTTGCAGATGAGCTTCAGAGGACCTTTAGGATTATACGTGTTATGGAGACTGAGGCAATAGAGTTAGCAGCATATAGGTTGAGGGAAGTATTTGTGTTCTGGTATGACGCATGGGAGTGATCCCGAGGTCGGAGTGCACTCGCAACGGTATGGGAGGAGTTTGCTAAGGCCTTTTTAGATAATTACTTGCAAGTAGAGATCCAACAGTCTAGAGTTGAGCAATTTTTAGCCTTTGTAGCGGAATATGAGTATAAGAGAATATAGCCTCAGGTTCGACTAGCTAGCTAAATATGACCCGACTATAGTTGCTTTGATGCGAGATAGAATCCACATATTTGTGCACGGTTTAGAGCCATACTTAGTGGGAGAATATACAGTAACATCCTTGAACCCAGAGATGGATATATCTAGAACTCAAGCCTTTGCTGTATGAATAGCAGTGTTAGCTTGACCAGGATAGAGATACTGGGCAGATCAAGAGGGCGAGTTCAGATAATGATTACAGCGAATCCCATAGTGATAGGGTACTACAAATCTCCAAACGATTAGCCAGCCTATCCCAGGGGCCAGCATATGACCAGAGATTGCCAATGAGATCCAGTCAGAATTCATGAGTGTTAGGTCTTCAGCCATAGAGAGACCAGAGCATGGCAGGGCCATCCAGACCTTACTATAGGCAGTGTGGGAAGGCACACTCAGGAGTGTGTCGTCAAGATACCAATGTATATTACTGGTGCGGGATTCTTGGTAACAGAATGTGAGATTGTTATTATAGGATAAGGAGGAGTGCTATGGCATCATCATCATCAACATCATTTCCTCCTACTGAGGATCAACAGAGATTAGAGTCACTACACGATGAGGATGTAGGTATGTTATTATTTCCTTTACTAAGTAATGTACGATAGCAAAATACATATTGTTATATATAGTTTACAAACGAGATCTCGGGTTAGGGGATAGGAATTTTGAGAACCCTACGCGACTAGTATTAACTTAAGGTGAATCATTAGTAGTTAAGCATGAGATTATATGTGATTGGCTAAGTTAAGTGTAGATTAGTGTGCCGGAAATGACTAAGTTGACCAATTCATATCGTGAGTATGCACTAAGACCTTAGCTTGAGGAAATAGAAAAGATATAACGCCCATATGTTATGATTTAGTTAAGTAAGGAAGGTAAATCAGAAGTATTTTCATCCATATGCGAATAGTTAAGAGTTGGGTCTTCCTATTAGCCTCACGTGGTGAGCATAAGTTAAATTATGATCGGAAGACTTAGTATTTCTACAGTGAGCCCTTAGAACTACATAATGAGGTCTATGATGTTATCAAGTTAGATAGAGAATCGATAACTGGAGGCCCTAAGCCAAAGCGTGTCAATGCGATGAATATTTTAAATGGATAGAAATAGGGTGAAGGGAGGTGAATGGGTAAGTGCACAAAATAAATGGATAGATTGGTATAACTTAGGATAAGCCCGAAAAGTTAGAGGCTAGAAGAACTTGGAGATAGTGGAGCATTGTAACGATAGTAGGGACAACATAACAACAACAAGCGATAAGAGGATGACGTCGAAGGTAGGACGTGTTATAGTTTGACTTATTAAGTTTATAGTTTAGAGATTAAAACATTGGCTCAACGGGTAAGGTTTTTAAGTACCGTTGAAGATAGAATACTTTGTTTAAGGTGAATCACATGTGGTAGCAAGAGACTATAGCTAATTGGTGAAGTTGAGTAAAGGTAGACATTTTCATGGAATCATGAAGATATTCCTATTTCAAGATCATATGGTAAGTTTGAATGGAGGAATAGAGCTAACATAATGCTTATACTTTCATGTAAATATAAGTGTTTGTTGCAAATTAGTCGAGTAACATGAAGGGATTAGAAGTGTTCCATTGTTAACAGATACCTAAGAGAAGACTTGTATGTATATTGAGGATTAGTTATGCAGAACTTAGTTCCAAAATACCCAATGAGACTAGAACGCTTCACCTCAAGAGGGATTGTAATACGATAGCATTGGAATGAATAGGCTAGTATATGTAAGATAATGAATACAGAAATAGTTTTGGGTTGAATTAAAGACCTTAGTGATACCACAAAGAGGTGCAAATCATTTAGATATAAGGAAACCTTAAGGGTAGAACTATATAGACTACGTGACAGAAGGTAGTGATAGCCATAAGTTTGATAAGTTACCAAGTGATCAACCCTAGTACAAGAATTATGTCTCAAAAAATATAGCATGTCATAGTCTTGCAAGGTTCTTGGAGTAGCGCTAAGTGATTTGTCTGACAAGTCATGAGGATAGTATGCGTATAAGTCCAACATTTGAGGACGAATGTTCTTAAGGAGGGGAGGATGTTACATTTTGTACTTTCGTACGTTGAAGTGTGTCGTTGTAATCTTGGAGAGAAAGACCATCCTCGATTTCATAAGTGTTTTAAACCATGTATATCACATGTTGGATAGTTTAGAAGTTAAACGAATCGAAGAAAATAAGTTTTGTTAAAAATAGGGAAGTCGGGAATGTTATAACCCGTAATTTTGGGGTAAGACTAGGAGTGCTTAGGAAGCTAAGAAGGTTGATGTGCCGTAAAAACGAGGCACTTTCGATCCTAATTTCATATACTTTAGCTCTTTTTAAGCATTGTAAGTCATTTTTATGTAGTTTTGGTGTTTTGCAGGAAATAAGACTTGAAGAGCCAAGAACATGAAAAAGCTATTTTTGTCACATTTTGTCCGTGACTTTTGGGCCATTATAAATAGAATAACAAGGGGTTTTGTAGGACATCTTGTCTGAAAAAGGTCCTACATTGAGAGCATTGAATACAACACTTATTTTGGAGCTTTTTGGAGAGATTCCAAGACTTTGTCTTCATTGTAAGCTTTTATGACTTTCTTTAAAGCTTTATTCTTGTATTTTAGTATGAGTAGCTAACTTTAAATACTAAGGTTGTAGACCCTAAGTGGGTATAATGTTAATAAGTATTTACCATTGTGTGTGTATATATATATATATAATGGATGGTTGATTTCTATTCATTTCTAATGCTTCATTTATGGTCGATGGTTGCAAACATTAACTAGCGCCAATTTACTTATCTTTCACTTGGCAAAGTGGGTTAGGATTTGGTAGAATTGAATAGTAAGAACTCAAGGTTTTATATATTGTTTAATAAAATCGCTTAGGAATACGTGGGTTTTACTTGGCATAAATTGGTTGCTCTTAATGGTAACTCTTTTATATTTGAAAAAATCATAAAGAGGAAATACTACCTAACTATTGGGAAATATTGGGTAGTCATTTAGAAACCATTTGCATATCAAAGGACCTCCCATTATAAATATATCATACTAACACCGACAACATTATATTCCATAGAAGGGGACACAACATTAGTTTCTTAATCCAATTAATCAATTATCTTAACAAAATAGCTTCTCTTAACAATTCACAATTATTAAACTCTTTCCAAACTAACAGAGTAGAATTACACCTTTAGTCAAGTGATACACTATTCAAGTAACTTTTTCATACCTATTCCCTATAGGATTCGACCCCAACCTAGTTGGGTTATTATATTTGACATCTACCATCTTAAACCATTTATATAGGTGTAATTTGAGCGTATCAAATTTTGGTGCCATTGCCAGGGAATACGATTTTGAAATTACTAACTAGTGTGTGCTTTATTTTACGTCTTTTTCTATTCCATCACACTTTATTTTGTTTGGTGTCACTAGGGGCTTGGCCGAATATTATCGTCGCTTTGTGGTAGGTTTCTCGTCCATTGCACTGTCATTGACCAGGTTAACCTAGACGAGTGCTCCATTTAGGTGGTCTAATTAGTATGAGGAGAGATTTCAGAAGCTTAAGAATGCCTTGACCACAACTCCAGTTCTAGTTTTACCTTCAACATCAGATTCTTATACAATGTATTGTGATGCTTCTCAGATTGGTATTGGGTGTGTCTTGATGCAGGAGGGTAGAGTGATTGCTTATGCTTCACACTAGTTGAAGCCTCATGAGAAGAACTACCCCATTCATGATTTAGAGTTGGCAGCCATCGTTCATGCATTAAAGATTTGGAGGAAATTATCTCTACGGAGTGTCTTGTGAGGTATTTGCAGATCATCGGAGTCTTCAACACTTGGTCAGGCAAAATGATCTAAATTTGAGGCAGTGGAGATGGTTGGAGCTGTTAAAAGACTATGATATTACAATATTTTATCATCCTGGGAAGGTCAATGTAGTGGCCGATGCCTTGAGTAGAAAGGCGGTGAGCATGGGTAGCCTTACATTTATTTGTGTTGGTGAGAGACCGCTTGTATCAGATGTTCAGGCCTTGGCCAATCAGTTTGTGATGTTAGATGTTACAGAGCCTAGTTAGTTTCTAGCTTGCGTGGTTTCTTGGTCTTCTTTATATGATCGCATCAGAGAGCGTGAGTATGACGACCCTCATTTGCTTGTTCGTTTGGACACGGTTCAGCACAGTGATGCTAAAGGAGGTTTCTATTGGAGATGATGGGGTGTTGCGAATGCAAGGTCGAATTTGTGTGCCCAATATAGATGGGCTACATGAGTTGAGTCTTGAGGAGGCCTACAGTTTGTGGTATTCCATTTATCCGGGTGCCACGAAGATGTATCAGGACTTGAGGTAGCACTATAGTGGAGGAGAATAAAGAAAGATATAGTGGAGTTTGTAGCTCGGTGCTTGAATTGTCAACAAGTGAAGTACGAGCATCATAGGCTGGGCGCTTTACTTCAGAGGCTTGAGATTCCTAAGCGGAAATGGAAGCGTATCACCATGGACTTCGTAGTTGCGCTCCCACAGACTTTGAAACAATTTGATGCTATTTGGGTGATTGTGGACTGGATGACTAAGTCCGCGCATTTCGTTCCAATTGGGACAACCTATTCTTCGGAGCGGTTAGCTAAGATCTATATCTGCGAGATTGTTTGCCTTCACGGTGTGTCAGTGTCCATTATTTCAGATCGAGGCACGCAGTTTGCATTGCAGTTTTGGAGAATAGTACAGCAAGACTTAGGCACAGGGTTGAGTTGAGTACAACATTCCACCCTCAGATAGACGGACAGTCTGAGCGCACCATTCAGATATTAGAGGATATGCTACGCGCTTGTGTCATGGATTTCAGGGGTTCTTTGGATAAGTTTCTACCACTTACAGAGTTTGCTTAAAACAACAACTACCAATCAAGTATTCAGATTGCTCCGTATGAGGCCTTGTATGGTAGGCGATGTTCATCTCTGGTTGGGTTGCTTGAGCCAGGTGACGCTAGGCTATTGTGTACTGACTTGTTTCAGGATACTTTGTAAAACATTAAGTTGATTCAGGATCGGCTTCGCACGGCACAGTCTAGACAGAAGCGTTACTCCGATCGGAAGGTTTGTGATGTTGCTTACATGGTTGGAGAGAAGGTATTGACCAGATTTCGCCCATGAAGGGTGTTATGAGGTTCGGGAAGAAGGGAAAGCTGAGCCCTCGACATATCAACCCTTTTGAGGTGCTTGAGAGGATTAGAGAGGTGGCTTACAAGCTTGCATTGCCACCTAGTCTATTGAGTGTTCATCCCGTGTTTCATGTTTCCATGTTCCAGAAGTATTTCAGTGATCCATCTCATGTTTTGGACTTCAGCACGGTTCAGTTAGATAGGTATTTGACTTATGATGTGGAGCCGGTAGCCATTTTGGATCGACAGTTTAAAAAGTTGAGATAAAAAAATATAGCTTCAGTGAAAGTATAGTGGAGAGGTAAGCCACTCGAGAAGGCTACTTGGGAGAATGAGCGGGAGATGGGGAGAAGCTATCCATATATAGCTATTTGAGACTCCAGGTATGATTGTAGACATGTTCGAGGATGAATGTTTGCTTAAGAGGGGGAGAATGTAATGACCTAGTCGGTCATTTTGAGTATTGTAGCCTCATTTCCCTATTTATTTCTTACTCTATGTCCGTTTGTTGTAATGTAACTTGCTGAGGTGGCTGGTTTGGTTCCGGGGATGTTTCGAAAGAAATTGGGACACTTAGTCCCAAGTTTGAAAGTTTAAGTTGAAAGAGCTGACCGGATGTTGACTTATGAGTAAACGACTCTAGAATGAAGTTTTGATAGTTCAATAGCTTTGTATGGTGATTTTTGACTTAGGGGTATGTCCGGATTTTGATTTGGAAGTCCATAGATTGTTTTGGCTTGAATTGGCGAAAGTTGGAAAGTTGAAGGTTTCAAAAGTTGAGAAGTTTGACCGAGAGTTAACTTTGTTGTTACTGGACTCAGATATTGGTTCCGAGAGTAGGAATAGGTATATTGTGTCATTTATGACTTGTGTGCAAAATATGAAATCAATCAAATTTGGTATGTTGGGATGGTGTCCCGGCGGCCTCGAGTGAGATTCGGATTGATTCCAGATTAAGTTTGGCCTTATGGGATTGCTGATGTTTCCGGTATCTGGTTTCTTCTTATGCGATCATGGGAAGGGGGTCGCAATCGCGAAGGGTTAAGTATGGCAGGTGTAAAGTTGTTCTACGTGTTCGCGAAAATTGGACTGCGATCATGAAGCTTGGGGAGCTAGTGATACGTGAACACATGAGTGGTGCCGCGTTCGCGATGTCGGAAGAAGAGGCCTATGAAGTCAGACGCGTAGGTCTACGCAATCGATGTGTGAGTCCGTGATCGCGTACATTTGGGAGTTTACTCACATCATTCGCAACCAGGAGAGTGTGTTCGCGTAGGAGATTTTTGGCCACTCAAGATTTTGTTCTTCGCGATCGCATGGGTAATGCCGCGATCGCGTAATGTAACCACTAGGTAGGCTATTTAAAATCTCAAATCGTGGGTTAGAGTAAAAATTTCATATTTAGACTTGGGGAGCTCGGCTAGGGGCGATTTTTGAGAGGGATTTCACTACAAATCAAGAGATAAGCCATCTTGTTTATCACTTTTGTCCAATAACATTAAATACCCATTGATTTCTACACCTAGATTATGTGTTTTTAAAGTTAAATTTGGGGAAATTTAGACTAGGGATTGGAGAGTAAGATTTAGGGTTTGAGGGTCGATTTGTGGTCGGAATTGGATGATTTTGGTATAGTTGAACTTGTTGAATGGGTGTTCGGATTTTATGAATTTTGTCGTGTTCCGAGATGTGGGCCCGGGTTGACTTTTTAGGTTAATTTTTTTACTTTGGTTAAAGAGTTGGGATTTATCGTATGGAATCAATTCCTATAGCTTGTATTGGTTAAATTAGGTTGTTTGTGACTACATCCAAGTTTTCGGAGGCTGATTCGCGAGGCAAGGGCTTGTTGGAGTTGTTATTTGTGTGGTTTGAGGTAAGTAACACTTCTAAACTTGGTACTGTGGGTATGAATCGCTGAAATATGTATTATGTGGTTGGTATTGAGGTGACGCACATGCTACGTGACGGGTGTGTGGGCATGCACCATGGTAATTGTGACGTGGTTGATTTCGCGGTACCGTGTAGTTACCAAACCTGGTTGTTATTCATGTAATCCCTACGCGTTAGAGTAATCGAGTTGCAATCCATGTTAGAAATCATGTTTAGGCTATATGCTTATTCTGTTGGGACCCGTTGAGGTCATTTTTGCTGTTGAATTATTTACATAAATTGCAATTATGTACTCAATCATATTCATCATTTGCATATCATATCTCAGTCTCTGTTGTCATTTATTTTTTCCTTATGTTATCATCACTTGGGCTGATTAGCATGAGATTTGTGAGCCCGAGATACTGGAGAGATTGATGACTGAGTTGGGCCTGAGGGCAGTATTGTGAGTGAGGTTGTGAATCGGCTGCATGCCGCAGCACGCATTCTTGAATTTATATATATTATTATTATGGATCAGGCCACATGCCGCAACAGGCCATATCGTCTTTATCTATTATTATGGGATCGGGTTGTACGTCGCAGCAGGCCATATTGGCTTTATATTAGCGCTTGGGTAGGATCCGCCCCTCCGGAGTCTGACATACCAACAGTAAGCGCAGGTACCGTACAGTGATGTGTAATTGAGTGTGCTGAGTGATTGAGAGTGATGAGTAGGAGTGTGAGACAGTGAGATTGAGTACTCTGAGAGTATGAGTACATGAGTTTATCATTGTGATGCATTACATGTGACATGCGCATTTGATATGTTGACATAGAGATGTAACATTCCTCATGTCAGTTATACTTGAAATATTTTATCAGTGATGAACTTAAACTATTAAACGTAAAAGCATGTCTACATTTCTGTACAGTGTACAAATTGATTATGGGATTTCTTTGAGTTATTACAGTAATTTCCCTTTTATATATGTACTATTATTATTATCTGGATTTAGACTGTACCTTTCTAGCTCTCATTACTTTCAGCCCAAGGTTAGTCCTGTTACTTATTGAGTACATTAGGTCGGTTGTACTCATACTACACTCTGCACTTCGTGAGCATATCTAGGTACTTTGGGGCATGGAGATTGTTAGAGTTGGTGCAGTATCTGCTTGGAGATTATTGAGGTAGTTGCTATGATGCCCGCAGACCTCGACTCTCCGTCCTTTTAATTTATTTTGTACTTCTCTATCTTTCAGACAGTTGTATTAGAGGTTTAGATCATGTTGACACTTAGTAGCTCATGTACTCAGTGACACCCGAATTTTGGGAGATTTTGTAGTTGCGTTGCAGTTGTTCTTATAAGTTATTTATGAGAATTTTTATTATTAAACTTAATATATCATGCTTCTAGTTTTAAAATGTGTAGTTATTTTGTGATTATCGGCTTGCCTAGTATTGTGATTGGCGCCATCACGACATGTTGAGATTTGGGTCGTGACATAAATCCCTTGTTCTTGCTATCATCTCGATTATCTCTCGCAGTTGCAACATTTAGATATTACCATGGTCTATCTTTAATTTCAAGAGTCATTGTACTCGGGTCCCTTTCTAACTCCTTATGATTTCTCTTCCTTCTCCTTTAAATCTCAGCAATTTCCTTTGGAGTCATATATTCCCACTTTAACACATTCTTCCGGTTAACATTCCTATGTATAAAGTGTTTGACTACGCTTGTCATCAAGTTATAAAAAATATCATCTCTTTTACATATTGTTTTTACCCGTGCGTTATTTTAAAGTTGCTTATACTCCTTAGTGTCCCAATTCTCCCATATTTTTGCTGTTAAAGAAAGGTTCTCTCGACTTAGTGCTTTACCACCTCGTCTCCCCCTTAGGGAAATAGTTCAATATTTTATACTAGACGTCCTACTTGTCTTCCTGCCTTCCATAGGCCTATATTCCTGGCAACTTACGATTTACTTATGGGTAATCTTTCTTCCTCTGGGACAATTTATAGGGGTCCATATACGTAGCGAGTCATATATGATCACATAGGGTAATTATAATTCAATAATCCACATATTATAGTTCAATAGGTGCCCTAACACACCTCAATATTATATCACCAAAGATCGGGTAAGGGCTCCCGCTAACGCACCTCAAAATCAATAGGTAGCGACTCTTCTCTTTTAATACCCATTTAAAAGAGTTGTCACACGTCAAAACCCGCTTTTGCGAGAAAACGGGGCGCGACAACATGAAATACTAGATGAACTCCCGATAAGCTGGGTGGCAAAGAAAGTCTGTAGGCTACCTCACCAACCCACTCTCAGACCTTAAATGGACCAATATACCGAGGGCTTAACTTGCGCTTCTTCCTGAATCTCATTACACCCTTAATGGGTGAAACTCTAAGTAGAACCTTCTCACCCACCATATATGCCACATCAGGAGCCTTCTTGTATGCATAACTCTTCTACCTGGACTACGATGTACGAAGCCGCTCCTGAATTAATTTTATCTTTGCATCCCGAACTATATCAGTGCCCAACAATTTAGCCTCCCCGAGCTCAAACCAACCCATCACAGAACGACATTGCCTCCCATATAAGGCCTAGTAAGGAGCCATATGGATACTCAACTGATAGCTGTTGTTTTTGGCAAACTCTACTAATGGTAGAAACCGATTCCACTGGCCACCAAAATCAATGACACGTGCTCACAACATGTCCTCCAAAATTTAAATAGTACGTTCGGATTGCATGTCCGTTTGGGGATGAAACGTCGTACTCAGCTTGACTTGTGTTCCAACTCACGCTATACTGTTCTCCAGAAATGCAATGTGAACTTAGTGCCTTGATCCGAGATAATAGACACGGGCACACCATGAAGGCGAACAATCTCTCGAAGATAAATCAAAGCCACATGCTCTGAAGAGTAGGTAGTCATGAATGGAATGAAGTGTGCAAACTTGGTCAGTCTGTCCACAATGACCCACATTGCATGAAATCTCCTCAAGGTCCGTGGAAGCCCAACTACAAAATCCATAGTGATACGCTCCCACTTCCACTCTAGAATATCTAGCCTCTAAATCAAATCAACAAGCCTCTAATGCTCATACTTAACCAGCTGACAGTTCAAACACCTTGCAACATACTCAACAATATACTTCTTCATTCTCCGCACCGATAATGCTGCCTCAAATCACAGTAATATTTGCGGTGCCCCAGTGAATGGAATATTGTTAACTATGGGCATCCTTAAGAATCAACTCTTGCAACCCATCCACATTAGGCATACAAATCCGGCCTTGAAGCCTCAATACCCCACCATCACCAATAGTCACCTCCTTAGCATCACCGTGTTGCACTGTGTCCCTTAGGAAATGCAAGTGGGAATATTCTTATTAATTCACCTTGATTTGCTCAAACAAGGATGACAATGATACAACATAAGCAAGAACCCTACTAGGCTCCGAAATATCCAACCTCACGAACTTGTTGGCCAGTGCCTAAACATCCAAAGCTAACGGTCTCTCCCAATATAGAATAAAGGCAAGACTCCCATGCTCTTTGCCTTCCTTCTCAAGGCATAGACCACCACATTGGCCTCCCCAGATAATAAAGAATGCTGATATCATAGTCTTTCAATAGCTCTAGCCACGTCTATTGCCTCAAGTTCAAATCTTTCTGCCTAAGTAGATGTTGCAGACTCATGTGATCTATGAACACCTTGCAAGATACACCATAAAGATAGTGCCACCAAATCTTGAGTGCGTGAACATTGGCTGCTAACTACAAGTCGTGTATTGGGTAATTCTTTTCATGGGTCTTCAACTGACGTAAAGCATAAGATATCAACCTGTCATCTAACATAAACTCACACCCAATGCCGATCTATAAAGTATCAAAAAAAGACTATTTAAGAAACCGATCCCGAAGGCAAAACTAGAATTGGAGTCATAGTCAAGTCATTCTTGAGCTTCTGAAATCTCTCCCTACACTCATCAGACCACCTGAATGGGGTACCCTTCTGCGTCAATCTAGTCAATGGGGTTGCTATAGATAAAAATCCTCCACAAAATGGCGATAATACTCAGCCAACCCAAGAAAAAACCAAATCTCCATAGCACTAGAAGGTTTGGGCCAACTCTGAACTGCCTCAATCTTCTTCAGATCTACCTTAATCCCTTCACTAGATACCACGTGACTCAAGAATACCACCGAGTCTAACCAGAACTCGAACTTGGAGAATTTAACATATAACTTCTTCTCCCTCAAAGTCTGGACCACAATCCTCAAGTGTTGCTCATGCTTCTCCAAACTGCGAGAAAAAACCAATATATCATCAATAAATACAATGATGAAGGAGCCCAGATAAGTCTAAAATACTTTATTCATCAAGTGCATGATGCTGTTAAGGCATTGGTCAACCTAAAAGACATCACCAAGAACTCATAATGCCCATAATGGGTCCTGAAAAATAACTTAGAATATTCAAAGCCCTGATCTTCAATTGATGGTAACCCTATCTCAAGTCAATCTTCAAGAATACCCTAGAACCCTGAAGTTGATCGAATAAATTATCAATACGCGATAGTGGATACTTGTTCTTGATAGTAACCTTGTTCAATTGCATGTAGTTAATGCACATTCACATAGAACCATCTTTCTTCTTCACAAATAGCATCGGTAAATCCCAAGGTGACACGATAGGCCTGATGAAACCCTTATCAAGAAATTCATGTACCCACTCCTTCAACTCCACTGGTGCCATGCGATATGGTGGAACAGAGATGGGCTGAGTGCCCGATACTAAATCAATATCCATAACGGGTATCATGTCTGGCAGGTCTGCAGGAAATACATGATGACGTCCAAATCCACTACTAAAAAGTAAATGGACATGATCGTATGCAATATAATTTACCCAACTATGAGTCGGGGTTGAATCCCATAGATAACAATAAGTAGGCGATTAGGCATGTAAGAGAATTATCACTTATTGTGCTAATCCAAACACTTAGAAATATTTTGAGATAAAATTTATATCTAATTGCAAAAATGTAAACTAACCTGGAAAGCAAATAAAATGATCATGTAACGACCCGGCCGGTTGTTTTGAGAATTTAAGTTTTATTCGGTGGCATAAGGTCTTGAGCAGCTTTGTATTATGGGTAATGACTTGCATGCATGGTTGAATTCAGTTACCGGATGATTCGAAGTCAAATCGGAATAAGGATTCAAGTTTTGGAAGTTTAAGCGGTAAGAGTTCACCGGAATTTGACTTTTGTGTAAATTGCACCGGAATGGGGTTTGGTTGGTGTCAATAGCTTCGTATGGCGATTTTGAACTGAGGCATGCATCCGGATTTAGATTTGGATATCCGTAAGGTGATTTGAAGTATTTTGGCGAAAGTTGGAAAAGAATTGAAGTTTGGAAGGTGGGGAGGTTTGACCAATAATTGACTTTGGTGATATCGGGGTTAGAATGCAATTTCGAGAGTTGGAAAAGCTCCGTCATGTCATTTGGGACTTACCTGCAAAATTTGTCGTCATTCCGGGTTGGTTTGATAGGTTTCGGTACGTGTTATCGAAGTTGGAAGATTTGAAAGTTCATAAGTTCGATTCTTGGTGCGATTTGTACTTTCTGCGTTGTTTTATGTGATTCTTGACCCTGAGCGAGTCCGTGTTAGGTTATAGAACTTGTTTGTGTGTTAAGACGGGGTCCTGGGGGCCTCGGGTGTGTTTCGGATGGGCTACGAGTCATTTCCTCCTATTCTTGAACTGTTATTTCTGTCATCTGATGTTCTTCTTCACGATCGCGAAGTGCCTTTCGCATTCGCGAAGCGTTTCTGCTGACCACCTCATATTTCTTCTTCGCGTTCGCATTCACACGCTCGCATTCACGAAGTTTTGCCTTTTTCTTCTTCGTGTACGCGGCTGCTATCTCGAGTTCGCGTAAGTTCATATCCCTTGTTCTTCACATTAGTGTCCCTTCACTCGCGTTCGCGAAGGGTTTTCTTGGCAGCCTCATTTATCTTCTTCGTGAACGCGATCCTTTCTCCGCGTTCGCGATGCATAAAGTCCTAGGCAGAATATAAGATCTTCAAACTGAGGGTTAGGCCATTGTTTTTCATATTTTGAGTTTTAGACCTCGTTTTAGGAGCTTCTTTGTGAGTTTTTCAAGCAAATCGATTGGGTAAGTGTTCTTCACCTAGAATTAAACATATTCCATGATTTTATCTTTATTTTTATCATTTAATTTGTGTTTTGAGTTGGGGAAAATGGTATTCTTTGAAGAAAGTTTTCAAAATGAAAAATCATGATTTAAGGGACGAATTGGTATCGGAATTTGATAATTTTAGTATGGTTGAACTCATATCAGAATGGGTGTTCGGATTTTGTTAAATTTGTCGGGTTCCGAGGTACGGGCCCTGGGTCGACTTTTGGGTCGATTTTTAGATTTTGATAAAGATTGAGACTTTATGATCTGGAATAGTTTCTTATGGTTTTATTTGTGCTTTGAAGTTATTTTGGTTAGATTTGAGCCGTCCGGATGACGAGGTACGGGCCCAGGGTTGTTTTGTTATGAATACTTTTCTTAATGACTAGCTTCACCTCTACATGCTTTAGTTAGAACTAATTTCTTCATGATCCACTCGTATTGTTTATTTGATTCATATGTGCCTTAATTGGAACTATTATCTCTTCTATTGCCATGTTATCATTCCCCTAACTACTTATCTTTGTTTGAAGTTAGAGTTATCCCTTTTGTAATTGTCCATCCTTAATTGAGGTTATGGTTATCTTCTCACTGTTTACCTTTAATGGAATTTGTTGTATATCTTTCGTAATTGCCAAACATTAAAAGAAGCTTAGATATCCTATGCCTTAGTTGACTTGCCCTTATTTGGAATTATTTGACTCGTGTTAGTTTCTTGTTGTTGAACCGTACGTTGTGGGACCATTGTTACATATTATTTTCTTCCTTGTTGAGATGTTCTTATTATGCTTGGTATTCATTAATTATGGTTATTCCTTGTCAACTAGTTCTACCGTTTCTTGGGATCGAAGGTTCTTGAGTTGATTTACTTGCCGTACTTTGTATTATTGTCATTTTTGCTGTTGTACTTATTGTGGTGATGCATGAGGTTTCTGCCATGCAGTTGTTGTTATTGTGATGCACGAGGTTTCTACCATGCGGTTATTGTTATGGGGTTGCACGAGGTGTCTGCCGTGCTGTTGTTACTATTGATATTTGCACATGTGGCGTGACAAGGCGGGATATATATATATATATATATATGGGTTGCTCATATGGTGAGACAAGGTGGGAACATTATTATGCCCGTGTGGAGAGACAAGGCAGGCATATACTTTACTATTGCACACGTGGCGAGAAAAGGTGGGCTATGTGAGGGATTGAATTGTCATGATTTGTGATGGCCTGGGGGCATTCTTGTTGTTGATATTTGTATAGTGGTACACTTACCTGCATGAGATTTATCTTGTGAAAGTTGTGAGAAAACATTCTATGTGTTGTCTGTTCCTATTCTTATGCTTACTAGCTGGTTTGAACTATGTTAGGACACTTGCACAAGTATAAACGTAGTTAAGCACTCTTATTGGTTAAGATGTTTTTTTCTTGCTATTGTTGAGTATAGATGCACACCCTTGTTTACTTGCCTTCTATGTGAGAATGACTCTGTTTGGCACGTGAGTCGTCAGTGCAGTTGTGAAGTGTAATGAGGGCATATGATGCCAAGTGTTAGGGTTCAGGTATTGAGACCCGTGAGTTGTGATTAGCCCGAGGTTTGGTACCTCGTGGAGTTTATTGACTAAAACCTGATGTGAAAACGATCATTTCTTGTTGAGTTGTACTTGTCCATTTCTTTATCTGTGATTATCGGATTTAGGTTGTGTTTTTGCTCATTCTTTTATGTCATTATTATGGTACACCGCTGTTAGTTGTTATTTTTCTTCCTTACTGTAATTACCGCATTAATTGCCATTCGCGTAGTCTTTATGTAGATATCATACTCTGTTATTCCTATACTTATACTTGTTCAGGTTGTTTAGTCCAGTAGGTCTCTTGAATGTTCCTCGTCACTACTCCACTAAGGTTAGTCTTGATACTTGTTGGGTACCGCCGTGGTATACTCATACTACACATCTGCACAATTTTGTGCAGATCCAGGTATTTCGAAGTCAGTTGATTATTAGCTAGCTGTGCGGATTGCTGCTGTGGAGACTCAAGGTAAACCTGGTATTGCGTTCATAGGCTTCGGAGTCACCTTCTGATCTGTATTCCCACTGTTTACTTTATTTCAAACAGTTGTATTAGAAAAATGTGGTAAAGCTATTAGGACAGTTTCACTTCCTTTATTCCTATCATGCGAGTTCATTGATCTAGGATTTCGAACTTTTATCATTCCATTCTTTCACAGATGGTGAGGACACGAGCTGTAGTTCCTGATGACGTTTCCCCCAGAGTAGATGTCGCTAGAGGCAGAGGCAGAGGCCGACGAGGAGCACGTGCCGCAGCTAGGGCACCTACCAGAACAACAGTTGAGGAGCCGCCGGTTGTTCAAGTTAGGGAGGAGGTACCATAGGCGCCTGTTGTTACCCCCAGACTTCAGGAGACCTTAGCACAGTTCCTGAGTATGTTTGGTACATCGACTCGGGCGGGATTGATTCCGGTTGCACCAGCTACTTCACAGATCAGGGGAGGAGCTCAGACTGCCGCCGCCCACACTCCAGAGCAGCGAGTTCATGTTGGTCAGGTCTGAGGTATCATGGCGACACAGCCTGTGGTCCCAGTTCAGCCCGTGGTTAGGGCATCAACATCTGAGGAAGAACAACTTAGACTTGAGAGGTACAAGAGGTACCACCCTCCTACCTTTAGTGGATTGGCGACAGATGATGCCCATGATTTCCTGGAGAAGTGTCACCGCATTCTTCACACTATGGGTATTGTGGAGATGAGCGGGGTTGCTTTTGTTATGTTCCAGCTCAAGGGAGCGGCTTATCAGTGGTGGCGGGCGTATGAGTTGGGTAGCCCGGCCGAGGCAGCTTCACTTTCATGGTTTCAGTTTTCAAAGATGTTCCTGAGAGAGTTTGTGCCTCAGTCCCTTCGGGATGTATGGCGTGCGGAGTTTGAGCAGCTGCACCAGGGCACTATGTTAGTATCAGAGTATGGCGTGAGATTCAGTGATTTGGCCAGGCATGCACCTACTTTGGTCGCCACAGTTAGAGAGCGTGTTCATAGATTCATTGAGGGACTCAGGTATGATATTCGATTCAGCATGCCTCAGGTGTTAGAGTCGAATGTTTTCTTTCAATAGGTGTTAGGGATCGCTTGCCGAGTAGAGGGCATGTGGGATCAGGAGAGAGAGGACATGCGGGGCCATGAGAGAGAGGACAGGCAAGGTCAAGAGAGAGAGGATAGGGAGGCGAGGAGGCCTCATAGACCGAAGAGATCCACTAGTCCTTATTTTGGAGGCAGGGTGTGGCATGGTAGTGGTTTTGTGGGTCAGCCAGTTCAGTTTGCACTTTTAACTTCGCACAGTGTTTCAGGTGCGCATGGGTATTAGGTTACCCGTACTGCACAGTTTTCACAGCCACGTCAGCAGAGAGGTTGCTTTGAGTGTGGAGATACCAGCCACATGGTGAGAGATTGTCCCAGACTCCAGATAGATGTGTCACAACTGGGTATTCAGGCGAGTAGAGGGCACCCAAGAGGGGGAGGCCCGGCCCGTTGATGTGTTCATATAGTAGGCTGGAGGCCGTTGCACCAGATGATGTCACACAGGTATGCTTTTGATTTATTACAGAGGGGCACCATTCGTATTTTTGTTTCGGTTCTGCTTATCGGGACGAGTTCCCTTATTTGTTGCTTTCACTTATGGGTGAGTTTCATGATTTGCACTATGTTTATGTGTTTTCCCCTGTTGGGAGATTCTATGAGTGGTAGCCCGTTTCTATCGTTTGTTTTTATTCATCATTGAGAGTTGGGAGACTAGAAGTGAGTCCATGTTGTCCATTATGGTAGGTTTTGATGTGATTCCCGAGTATTCTTGGTTACGATTTATGATTTGGTACTCTACCGAGGTGAGAGTTTTGTAAATGTTGTGATTTTACTTAGAAGAACTGAGTTAGTAGAAGATTTCAATTAGCATGATGTGTATTCAGCTTGTGATTCAGAGTTGGGGGTGAGACCCTCGCGATTCCATGTGATTTGATATGTTTGAGCCGAGCTGCGTGCTGCGATGAAGAGTTATACCGGGATGAGATCCTTATGATTTGTTCATGTACCTTGATTTTCGTATTTAAATTGATTCGTAGTATGGTACTGGGAGAGAGTTGTGCCTATTAAGCTTGTTTGATATTTCTCTTATGCGCTTCTCTTTACATATTCAGTCATTTTCGTTATGTGCTTCTTGAGTTTTAGCTTGCGGAGTGTGTGTCCGTTGGTGTTAGTTGTGACTTGTTGATTCTGGCATATGGTTATGAGGTCTTCGTGTTTCTTGCATCATTGTCAGCATTGTGGAGGTTTGAAACGGGTTGCTAATGGATCTGAGGCTAATTGCAGGTGCTGATTTTGATTATGGGCAGCTATTGTGATCAGAAATGTCATTATGGGCCTATATGTGGTGTGTCATATTGGGTGGTCGTACCTTATGGGTGTAGACATGAGTTGTTGCGGCTGGTTGAGACTGATACCGGGTAAGGATTTAGAATCGGGTCTTTTGGAGATGAATGGAGGATGAGAGTTTTGACTCTAAGGCTTATCGGTGTCGTCATGCTTATGTGGATTGGGTGACATGGGGTTACCCGTAGGTGTATGTTGGAGGTGTGCATTCAGTGATTTGAAGACTTTGAGAATATTCTTGGCACGTTCGAGGACGAACGTTTGTTTAAGAAGGGGAGGATGTAATGACCCAGACGGTCGTTTTGAGAATTTAAGTTTTGTTCGGTGGCATAAGGTCTTGAGCAACTTTGTATTATGGGTATTGACTTGCATGCATGGTTGAATTCAGTTACCGGATGATTCAGAGTCAAATCGGAATAAGGATCCAAGTTTTGGAAGCTTAAGCGGTAAGAGTTGACCGAAATTTGACTTTTGTGTAAACTGCACCGGAATGGGTTTTGGATGGTTTCAACAGCTTCGTATGGTGATTCTGAGCTTAGGCGTGCGTCTGGATTCGAATTTGGAGGTTCATAAGGTAATTTAAAGTATTTTGGCAAAAGTTGGAAAAAATTTGAAGTTTGGAAGGTGGGGAGGTTTGACCAATAGTTGACTTTGGTGATATCGGGATTAGAATGCAATTTCGAGAGTTGGAATAACTTTGTCATGTCACTTGGGACTTGCGTGCAAAATTTGACATCATTCCGGGTTGGTTTGATAGGTTTCGGCACGAGTATTCGAAATTGGAAGATTTGAAAGTTCATAAGTTCGATTCTTGGTGCGATTTGTACTTTCGGCGTTGTTTGATGTGATTTGAGACCCCTAGCGAGTCTGTGTTAGGTTATAGAACTTGTTTGTGTGTTTAGACAGGGTCCTTGGGGCCTCAGGTGTGTTCCGGATGGGCTACGGGTCATTTCCTCCTATTTTTGAATTACTGCTTCTATCATATGATGTTCTTCTTCGCGATCGCGAAGTGCCTTTCGCATTCGCGAAGTGTTTCTGCTGACCACCTCATATTTCATCTTTGCGTTTGCGTTCGCGTTCACACCCTCGCGTTCGCGAAGGTTTGCCTTTTCCTTCTTCGCGTTCGCGGTTGCTATCTCGCGTTCGCGTAAGTTCCTCTCCCTTGTTCTTCGCGTTCGCCTCCCTTCACTCGCGTTCGCTAAGAGTTTTCTTGACAGCCTCATTTTCCTTCTTCGCGAACACAATCTTTTCTCCGCGTTCGCGATGCATAAAGTCCAGGGCAGAATAAAAGATCTTCAAACCGAGGTTAAGCCAGTTTTATCATATTGTGAGATTTAGACCTCGGGTTTGGGAGCTTCTTTGTGGGTTTTTCAAGCAAATCAATTGGGTAAGTGTTCTTTACCTAGAATTTAATATATTCCATGATTTTATATTTATTTTTATCATTTAATTTGTGTTTTGAGTTGGGGAAAATGGTGGTTTTTGAAGAAAGTTTTCAAAATGAAAAATCATGATTTGAGGGGCGAATTGGTATCCGAATTTGATAATTTTAGTATGGTTGAACTCTTACCGGAATGAGTGTTTGGATTCATGAAATTTGTCGAGGTTCCGAGGTGAAGGCCCGGGGGTCAATTTTTGGGTCGATTTTTAGATTTTGATAAAGATTGAGACTTTATGATCCAAAATAGTTTCTTATGAGTTTTATTTGTGCTTTGAAGTTATTTTGGTTAGATTTGAGCCGTCCGGAGGTCATTTCACCCGAGAAGTTCATTTTAGAGTATCAATTTGTCTTCTTTGAGGTAAGTATCTTACCTAACCTTGTGTGGGGAACTATCCCTTAGGACTTGAGTCTTCTATGTTGATTGTAGTCCGTGTACACGAGGTGACGAGTATGTGCTCGGACTTATTTGTGGAAATTAGCCTTTTAGGGTTCTCAGGTCCTTGTGTCCGCTAATCATGCAGTTGTTTTGTTATGAATACGTTTCTTAATGACTAGCTTCACCTCTACCTGCTTTAGTTAGAACTAATTTCTTCATGATCCACTCTTATTGTTTATTTGATTCATATGTGCCTTAATTGGAATTATTATCTCTTCTATTGCCATGTTATCATTCCCCTAACTGCTTATCTTTGTTTGAAGTTATAGTTACTCCTTTTGTAATTGTCCATCCTTAATTGAGGTTATGGTTATCTTCCCGTTGTCTACCCTTAATGGATTTTTTTGCATTTCTTTCGTAATTGCCCAACCTTAAAAGAAGCTTAGATATCCTATGCCTTAGTTGACTTGCCCTTATTTGGAATTATTTGACTCGTGTTAGTTTCTTGGTGTTGAACCGTACGTTGCGAGATCATTGTTACATATTATTTTCTTCCCTGTTGAGCTGTTCTTATTACGCCTAGTATTCTTTAATTATGGTTATGGTTACCCCTTTGTATTATAGTTACCCCTTTTGTAATTGTCCATCCTTAATTGAGGTTATGGTTATCTTCTAGCTGTCTACCTTTAATGGAATTTGTTGTATCTCTTTCATAATTGCCCAACCTTAAAAGAAGCTTAGAGATCCTATGCCTTAGTTGACTTGCCCTTATTTGGAATTATTTGACTCGTGTTAGTTTCTTGTTGTTGAACCATACGTTGCGGGACCATTGGTACATATTATTTTCTTCCCTGTTGAGCTGTTCTTATTACGCCTAGTATTCTTTAATTATGGTTATTCCTTGTGAACTAGTTCTACCATTTCTTGTGATTGAAGGTTCTTGAGTTAATTTACTTGCCGTTCTTTGTATTATTGTCATTTTTGTTGTTGTACTTGTTGTGGTGATGCACGAGGTTTCTGCCGTGCGGTTTTTGTTATTGTGATGCATGAGGTTTCTGTCGTGCAGTTGTTGTTATGGGGTTGCACGAGGTTTCTGTCGTGCTGTTGTTACTATTGATATTTGCACATGTGGCGTGACAAGGCGGGATATATATATATATATATATATGGGTTGCTCATATGGTGAGACAAGGTGGGAACATTATTATGCCCGTGTGGAGAGACAAGGCAGGCATATACTTTACTATTGCACACGTGGCGAGAAAAGGTGGGCTATGTGAGGGATTGAATTGTCATGATTTGTGATGGCCTGGGGGCATTCTTATTGTTGATATTTGTATAGTGGTACACTTACCTGCATGAGATTTATCTTGTGAAAGTTGTGAGAAAACATTCTATGTGTTGTCCGTTCCTATTCTTATGCTTACTAGCTGGTTTGAACTATGTTAGGACACTTGCACAAGTATACACGTAGTTAAGCACTCTTATTGGTTAAGATGTTTTTTTCTTGCNAGGGTTTCTTGATATTGTTGAGTATAGATGCACACCCTTGTTTACTTGCCTTCTATGTGAGAATGACTCTATTTGGCACGTGAGTCGCCAATGCGGTTATAAAGTGTAATGAGGGCAAAAGATGCCAAGTGTTAGGGTTTAGGTATTGGGACCCGTGGGTGGTGAGTGGTCTGAGGTTCGGTACCTCATGGAGTCTATTGACTAAAACCTGATGTGAAAGCGATCGTTTCGTTGAGTTGTTACTTGCCATTTCTTTATCTGTGATTATCGGATTTAGGCTGTGTTCCTATTCATTATTCTATGTCATTATTATGGTGTTCCGCTGATAGTTGTTGTTTTCCTTCCTTAATGAAATTTCCGTATTATTTGCCACTTCACATAGCCTTTATGTAGAACTATACTCTATTGTTCCTATGCTTATACTTGTTCAGGTTATTTAGTCCAGTAGGTGTCTTGACTGTTCCTCGTCACTACTCCACTGAGGTTAGTCTTGATACTGCTGGGTATCACTGTGGTGTACTCATACTACACTTCTGTACATGTTTGTGCAGATCCAGGTATTTCGAAGTTAGTTGATCATTAGCTAGTTGTGCAGACTGTTGCTGTGGAGACTCAAGGTAAACCTGTTGCTGCGTTAGTAGGCTTCGAAGTCACCTTCTGATTTGTATTCACACTATTTACTTTATTTCAAATAGTTGTATTTAGAAAAATTGTAGCAAACTCTAGAGAGCTTATGACTTGTACTACCGGTTTTGGGAATTATAAATTTTATAGAGATTCCTATTTCAAATATTATTAGATGTTATTTAATTGTTGTTGTTATTCAGTAAATGCTAGGCTTACCTAGTCCCTAAGACTAGGTGCCATCACGATACCCAATGGAGGGAAAATTAGGTCGTGACAAGTTGGTATCAGAGCTCTAGGTTCATAGGTGCTACGAGTCATAAGCGAGTTTAGTAGAGTCTTGCGGATCAGTACATAGATGCTTATGCTTATCTTCGAGAGACTACAGAACGATTAGGACAGTTTCACTTCTTTCATTCCTATCGTGCGAGTTTATTGATCTCGAAGTTTGAAGCTTTTATCATTCCATTCTCTCACAGATGGTGAGGACACGAGCTGCAGTTACTGATGACGCTGCCCTCGGAGCTAGGGGCAGAAGCAGAGGCCGAAGAGGAGCACACGCCGTATCTAGAGCATCTACCCGAGCAACAGTTAAGGAGCCGCCAGTAGCTCAGGTTGGGGGACAGGTACCGGAGGCGCCTGCTATTACCCCCGGACTTTAGGAGACCTTAGCACAGTTCCTGAGCAT
>AWOL01S0190599.1:0-12432 GCA_000715115.1 Nicotiana otophora | reverse complement strand
ATTGGGGTGAGGCGGCGTGGCCGTTTTGTGTAGAGTTGTGGTATTGTGAATACACCTCCACCCGTATACATTGGGGTGAGGCGGCGGGGCCGTTTTGTGTAGAGTTTCTGGTATTGTGATTGTACCTCCACCCACATACATTGGGATGAGGCGGCAAGGCCGCTCTGTGTAAATATAGTTGTAGAGGATCCCCGACTTGAAATTTATAATGTTATTGGAAGTTCTTAATAAATCATTTTTGACTTTTATGGATATCTAAGCCCTATTATTGTTACCATGATTCATCATATTCATGTTGTAGTTCCAAGTCCTTGAATAGATGTTTTGGTTTTCATACTAGTACTATTCTACATGTACTAACGTCCCTTTTGCCGGGGGCGCTGCATCTTTAATGGATGCAGGTGGTTTCATAGCAGGAGGCATCGACCACTGATAGTGGTACACTTTTTTCTCAGCTGACTTGGTGAGCCCCACTTCATTCTGGGGTTGTGCATCTTTTGTTCCCTGTGTATTATGTTTTTAGGTAAAGCTGAAGCCTTGTTGCCGGCACTATCATTGTACTCTTTTATATCTATTAGAGGCTCTGTAGACATAGTGTGGGTTGTATATGGGTGTTGGGAAAGTCAAACTATTCTTCTTGTATTTGAATCACTTGTTGCACTTTAACTATGATTGTGTATGTATTTTGCGGCTATAAAATGAAATGACTAATGGTAATGGAATTGGCATTGTTCATGGAATCCACTCAAGGTTTAATTAATGAAATGTATATTTTATTTATTCATGGGTGAGTTGGGTGGAAGGTATTGTACAGGCTTGCTCGGCTGGGGTATCTCGGTTGAGCGCCGGTCGCGCTCCCCGAGATCGGAGCGTGACAAACTTGGTATAAAGTACGATTATGCCGAGGTCGTACGGCCCGATCCAGAATAATATGTACACTGCCTAGGGTCGAGCGGCATGAACCATAGATGCATCTATTATACTGTCGAGACGTTCGACCCGCTCCACAAGAAATAAGGAAACTTATTGTATTACGAGTCACATGTTTACAACACAGATACATGTGCATAATAATAAGTATACCCCTTTACGTTTATCAAATATCTTGGCAACAACTCAAGGTGATAAAGATCGGCCTAATATATTTATATGTTTCTAAATAAATTTTAGTTATAATTTTAATTAATTAAGCTAGCAAAATGAGTCCAAACAATTCAAATATTACATGATAAAGTCCTAAGTCTACCCGGACATAACATGATTTAGCTACGTATGGACTCTCGTCACCTCATGCGTACGTAGCACCCACAACTAGTAGCACATAAGAATTACATCACCTAGGGGTAGTTTCCTCCTCACAAGGTTAGACATGAAACTTACCTCGCTCCGAAATTCCATAACTGGCTCCAACTCCTCCATTCAAAGCCAACAATCCAAAACTAGTCAAACAATCATGAAAGACATTAAAAATATACTCCAACATCGTAATTAATTAATTTATAACACTTCCCAACTCCGCTCGAAAAGTCAGCAAAGTCAACCCTCGGGCCCACATACCCGAATTCTAAAAAACTTCAAAGATAAATATTACCCATAATATTACGAACTCAAATATGTAATTTGTTCCCAATTTCATGTCCAATTTCGTGGTCAAATTCCAAAACTACCAATTTCTAGGTTTTCTCTTAAAATCTCATAATTTTTACAAATTTCCATGAATTTACAAGCCTAAATTCGTATATTTGACTTACAGCCTATAGAAATCACTTACCTCATGCTACACGATGAAAATGGTGCTCCAAAGTCGGCTCCATGGAAGAAATGAAGTGAAAATGAGCCAAACCCCCGTTTTTAAAACCACAGTGCCCAGTCCGACCTTCTTCACGTTCGCGAAGCAATACCAGCTCCAACTCCAAAACTTGCCTTCGCGAACGCGAGTCACAGCTCGCGAATGCGATGCTTTACCAGGTTGATTATCGCGAACGCAACGCCTAATCCGCGAATGCGAAGGCTAATGAAATTTCTCGGGCCAGCTTCTTCACCGCGAACGCGAAGCTTTATCATCCCACCCTTCGCGAACGTGTAGCTCCAGTCGCGAATGCGTAGCACAAAAGTCAGCAACCAACAAATCCTTCTTCGCGAATGCATGAATCCCTTCGCGTTCGCGAAGTACAAAACCAAACAACAGACACCAGCAGCAGGAACTTAGCCAAACTTGGTTCGAAACCACCCCGAAACACACCCGAGGCCCCCGAGACCCCGTCCAAACACACCAACTAGTCCCAAAACATGACACGAACCTGATTGAAGCCTCAAATCATACCAAACAAGATCAAAACTACGAATTGATGACCAGAATCCTTATTTAACCTTTCAAACTTCCAAACTTCGACGAACGCGTCCGAATCATATCAAAACATTCTAGAATGATGCCAAACTTTGTGTGCAAGTCATAAATCATAATATGAACCTATTCCAAGGCTCGAAACCCCAAACAGACATCAATAATATCAAAATCTACTTCAAACCAAACTTATGAAATTCTTAAGCCTTCAAAATGCCAATCTTCCATAATAAGCGTTGAAATGCTTCTGGACCACCCGATACTCAACCCGAACATACGCCCAAGTACAAAATCACCATTCAAACCTATTGGAACCTTCAATTCCCAATTCCGAGGTCATTTACTCAAAAGTCAAACCTTAGTCAATTCTCTCAACTTAAAGCTTCTGAAATTAGAATTTTCTTGCAAGTCAACTCCGAACTTCCCAAAATTCAATTTCGACCACACGTACAAGTCATAATACCTGAAGTGAAGCTACTCAAGGCCTCAAGTCACTGAACGACATGCTAGAGCTCAAAATGACCGATTGAGTTGTTACATTACCCTTCAGGGCGGTGACGTAATGAGTCACGTGATCTTCGGGGTCGATCGTTCTTTCTATGTCTTGAGATAGACGGTATTTTGAAGGTCTTTGGTATGGCATGTGGGGCTACTTTCTTGCTATTCGATTGCTCTATGAATCTGCCTGCATCCCTCTTAGCTTAGGGCTGCCCGGTATCTTGTCGACTCGTTCTTGGTGTTATTTTATTTGATTTCTAAGAGTTTTGTTTTCATTCTCCATTTCTTCCATCTTTTTCAAAACAGCAACGAGGATGTTGTCACCTGCATTGTTAGTAACATTGTGAGTTATACCTTATGTTGGAGGGTCTGGTTGGTTGCCCTGTTCATCTTCTTGTTGCACCGTGTACGTTCTTGCGGTCTCAATAGTCGTGCATGGAGCAGGTTTGGTGAGCATACTTACTAATGTATCGGTCAACCACGCTTCGAGGTGCTTTTTCATGGCCGGTGGCGTCCCTTCTCCTATGGACGTAGAGGCCTCTTCTCAATTTGATTTTGTTGTGCCACAACGGGAAGAGGTGACCTGTCACGCCTGAGAGAGGCAGTGGGTGTCACGTCATCGCCTAGCGTTTCATAACTCTCATTGATAGCGTTTATGAGGTTGTCGGGGAAGTCACCTGCCACTTTAGTCCTGTCTCCTTGGTTACCTTCCATGTAAGTTTTCGGACATGCAGAGAAAGAGAAAAACCTTNGATCTACAACTCATGTAAGTTTTCGGACATGCAGAGAAAGAGAAAAACCTTGTGGTTTGTTAGGTTAGAAACTCACATGAGTTGTAGATCTAAAGGAAACTAAAAGATTAGCTAAGAAGTCCCCACGTGGTCTGGGTTCGACCCCCATAGACGACGCCAAACTATTTGACCCAAAATTTAGATCCAGGCTCAACCAATTAGATTTAAATAAAGTAGAGTCAGTCTTAGCTAATATTAATATCCAAAAGATATGTTAACCGATTTTGTAGTAGATAATATGTATGTTTGACGTAATGGCAATGAATGTGGATAACACTAACAATATTCAATGACTCAAAAGGAGGAGGATAACATTAAATAATAATAAATAACAATGAATGGCGTTGAAGTAAATAAGAACATGTGAGTCTACCCGAAAAGGGATGAGATCTGTGGATATTCTTTCTGACAATGATGAATGATTGATGAGCCTGCGAATATTCAAGTTGTTCTTGGATCAAGTAGAAAAGTTATGCAAGAATTTTAGTAAAAATGTATTTCTCGTATGCTTGCAATAAAGCCAGATTCTCTCTATAAAGTCAATATATTTTCTTACAAGTGAATATCTTGTGTCCCATTTCCTTATGTCTTTTTCTATTTATGGGGAGCATATACCTAGAATACCCTAATAGTACAGGTACAGAGAATATCCACTAAACTATTCTCCTCTGATATCTTATTCTAAAACTAGCCGTTATTCACTCTATTATGGTGAGTGTTTCGACCTCGACCCTGATCTTTGCGGACTCTTCGATCTCGATCTTGACTGACTCTTCGACCTTGGTCTTCAATAGCTTCATCGGCCCTGCCCTTCACTTCTTAAGAGATCGCTTCGATATCGGGCAAGCCTTTATCGAAGTCGTACTAGCGACACGGGCAGTACGCGAGTGCCTCCTTAATATTAACATGGTTTGATCATGTCAAAAGTAATTTTTGACCCATATAATACTATATTGATATTGGAGTTTTATAGTGTTTGTATAATTTTTATATTTTTCGTGCAATTTAATTATTTACTTTATTACTTGTAGGCTTAGAGTTAAGAGTCTAATAAATAAATAGCGGAATTTTTACTCCTCTTAAGAATTGAAGGTTGTAACTATTCCCCTTAATCATGTAAACTTTATGACCAAGTAACTACAAGGTTACACAATGTCAAATTGTGATTATACCCATATATTTAAATTCAATTATAAGGTGATTTAACATCCTCTTAGGGGTCGTTTGGTACGTGGGATAAGGTGGGGTAATGTATGGGATTTGATTGACGGTATAAATTTATCTTGGGATAAATTTATACTGTCAACCGAATATGTTATAAATTTAATCACATACTTAATATAAGATATCCCACCTTATCCCTCATTATCACATTAAACTTAGAGATTATTTTCTCACTTTCTAGATGAGTAGAATTATAATCCCAAGCTAATTTAACCCAGCACCAAACGATCCCTAAGACGTTGGAGTTGGAGTAGCGCAATCATGGATGCAGCAGCTGCGTGGCAGGTGGATTCNGCTGGTGGATTTGGTCAAATTCGTTGACGTAGTAGCTACGTTGGTCGTACATCATTTCTTATGTGGTTTTGCTATTCATTCCCGAAATTAAAGTGAAGGCAGGCAGAGGTTAGAGATCTCAGAAGTCGGGAGCGATACAAACCAAAATATATACTACTAAGTTAGAAAATACACATATTATTAATTATAATATATTAAATTAACAATGTTTTTCTTTGACATTCATATTGAGGTTGGTAGTTCTTGATGTATTCTTCAAGTTAAACAATTAACTATAAGCAAGCAATAAGAAATTTTCAATAATCAATTTATATATGTTTTTCCTCTCTAAAATGTTGATACTTGCTGGTTTTGAGAAATAATTTTATCAATAGTCAGATGAGCTTAGAATATATTTTTAAAATTTTTGTGAGTACTTTAATTAATGAGAATATTAGAGTCTAACATCCTATGTATTAGTTATATTTAAACCAAATAAATTAAAATTATCAGATCGAATAAACTAAAATTAAAAACAAAATTAAATCATATCAAATATAATTAAGTATGATATTAATATAATATTTAAGAAATCGAATATAAAAATTCGGATCAAAATATTTAAATATCACCGATTGACGAACACCCCATACGTATAAAGCATAATTGGGTGATAGCGCAAGGTTTTGGTAAGAGAACCACGTGTTTTTCAAATGGGCAACATGTGAAAGTATGCATGGCAATTGACAAGGAGCGGGAAATAGCGCATTTTACTTGGCTGACTATCTACTCTTCTGTCTGCCAATTGTGTACTTAATCAGTTACCCATTAATTACCTTATTTTGCGTGCACAACAACTCTTCACTACTTGTAAAAGACGAAAAAGGCCAATGTTGGAATTTGGGTTACAACTCCATCGGTGCCGCCTCAATAATTATAGCGCAACTTTATTTTTATGTGGTTAATGTCCGGATCAACTCGTGGGTAACTCGATTAAATTTATAGGATATTTATTATCTATAACTAGTACAAATATATCTAAGTATATTTATCTTTGTTGAAGTTTGAATCATTATTCTCAACTCACATTACTGATTACTAGGCAATATCTTGAATGAACTGAAGATATGAAATTACTCAATCAAATCATCTAAGAATATAAAATATTTATATGAAATCTCTTTGATAAATTGATAAGCTGATATGAAAATAACTACTACTACTGACTAACATGTTATCTAGGTTAAACTATCCAGAAATATTGGATGTAAAGAAAATCTTTACATTGTCCATATACAATTGAAATATATTATATATAGGGCTAACACATAAATTTAATTCCGTGAGACTTATATTATGCAAATTTGATCAATCTGATTCAATACTATAACAAGCAAAATTTAGTGACGATAGAAAATATGACTTAATTAAGAGAGTGCAAGAGAAGAAGCTGGCATACGGTTACAATACGTTTTTTTCTCAATAGAGGTGAGAAGATGCGTTCTTATATTGGGAAGATAAAAGTAGAGAGAGAAAAAGAGGAAAAATGAGTAGCAAAAGTTAAGGTTATACTACGTAAGTGACTAGTAGCACACACCGTGTATATAAACTCTTGTAATCATCTGGTTATATTTCTTAATGTGGCAATAATTTACTCTACTTTGTATTAATTGCTGGTAAAGTTTACCTGTGTGACTGANTCTCACTTTCTAGATGAGTAGAATTATAATCCCAAGCTAATTTAACCCAGCACCAAACGATCCCTAAGACGTTGGAGTTGGAGTAGCGCAATCATGGATGCAGCAGCTGCGTGGCTGGTGGATTTGGTCAAATTCGTTGACGTAGTAGCTACGTTGGTCGTACATCATTTCTTATGTGGTTTTGCTATTCATTCCCGAAATTAAAGTGAAGGCAGGCAGAGGTTAGAGATCTCAGAAGTCGGGAGCGATACAAACCAAAATATATACTACTAAGTTAGAAAATACACATATTATTAATTATAATATATTAAATTAACAATGTTTTTCTTTGACATTCATATTGAGGTTGGTAGTTCTTGATGTATTCTTCAAGTTAAACAATTAACTATAAGCAAGCAATAAGAAATTTTCAATAATCAATTTATATATGTTTTTCCTCTCTAAAATGTTGATACTTGCTGGTTTTGAGAAATAATTTTATCAATAGTCAGATGAGCTTAGAATATATTTTTAAAATTTTTGTGAGTACTTTAATTAATGAGAATATTAGAGTCTAACATCCTATGTATTAGTTATATTTAAACCAAATAAATTAAAATTATCAGATCGAATAAACTAAAATTAAAAACAAAATTAAATCATATCAAATATAATTAAGTATGATATTAATATAATATTTAAGAAATCGAATATAAAAATTCGGATCAAAATATTTAAATATCACCGATTGACGAACACCCCATACGTATAAAGCATAATTGGGTGATAGCGCAAGGTTTTGGTAAGAGAACCACGTGTTTTTCAAATGGGCAACATGTGAAAGTATGCATGGCAATTGACAAGGAGCGGGAAATAGCGCATTTTACTTGGCTGACTATCTACTCTTCTGTCTGCCAATTGTGTACTTAATCAGTTACCCATTAATTACCTTATTTTGCGTGCACAACAACTCTTCACTACTTGTAAAAGACGAAAAAGGCCAATGTTGGAATTTGGGTTACAACTCCATCGGTGCCGCCTCAATAATTATAGCGCAACTTTATTTTTATGTGGTTAATGTCCGGATCAACTCGTGGGTAACTCGATTAAATTTATAGGATATTTATTATCTATAACTAGTACAAATATATCTAAGTATATTTATCTTTGTTGAAGTTTGAATCATTATTCTCAACTCACATTACTGATTACTAGGCAATATCTTGAATGAACTGAAGATATGAAATTACTCAATCAAATCATCTAAGAATATAAAATATTTATATGAAATCTCTTTGATAAATTGATAAGCTGATATGAAAATAACTACTACTACTGACTAACATGTTATCTAGGTTAAACTATCCAGAAATATTGGATGTAAAGAAAATCTTTACATTGTCCATATACAATTGAAATATATTATATATAGGGCTAACACATAAATTTAATTCCGTGAGACTTATATTATGCAAATTTGATCAATCTGATTCAATACTATAACAAGCAAAATTTAGTGACGATAGAAAATATGACTTAATTAAGAGAGTGCAAGAGAAGAAGCTGGCATACGGTTACAATACGTTTTTTTCTCAATAGAGGTGAGAAGATGCGTTCTTATATTGGGAAGATAAAAGTAGAGAGAGAAAAAGAGGAAAAATGAGTAGCAAAAGTTAAGGTTATACTACGTAAGTGACTAGTAGCACACACCGTGTATATAAACTCTTATAATCATCTGGTTATATTTCTTAATGTGGCAATAATTTACTCTACTTTGTATTAATTGCTGGTAAAGTTTACCTGTGTGACTGAAATTAGAAACAAATTGTACGTATTAGCCAATTATATATTCTTACTTCTACTTACTAGCAGTATATGATACTCTACATATATAGTATATATCTCGACCGACTTGCATGAAATTTATCGTGTTTACCCTAAAGCAGTACCAAAAGAAAACCCACTGAAGAGAGAGAGAGTATATATTTCAGATTATCTCCTCAAGAGGATATCCACAATCTCAACGGGGCAGCTGCATTCCTTCCCAGAATTTGTAAGTTGGATTAGTCGATAGTAATGGCATTTCCTTTCTGAGAATCGTTTTCTGTTGTTTCAAACTCAAAACACTTTAGCTTGGCCTTTCCCCTCCACCTCATGCACAAAGGCAGAGAGAGGATTTGAATCTTGTGGGTTCGAGATCTTTTAAGTTACTAGGTTCTAAATTAATAATTTATACATATTCAATTAATTTTTAAGATAAATATATAATTTGGATCAAAACTACAGAGTTCGGTGAGGAGGAAAGATTTGGTGCTTTCATACTTCTTCTTCCTGCTACGCTCTTGCTTTCCCACAGTTTCGTGGGGGTCTTTTCTTCTCGCTTGAGAGCTGCAATTTGAAAGAAGAAAATAGGTTCTATCAGTTAATCACCATCCCTTCCTCCAATGAATTAGATCCCATCTACTAACTATAACTCAACTCCGAGAGAATAATAAAAGCAAAAAAATTCTTTGCTCGAAAGTCGTTGCTGATCTGATCTTTTCTTTTCCTAGGCATAGGCGAGACAAAGTCTTCTTAGTCTTCCGCTTTTTCAGTGATATCTATAAGAAGGAATACCTATCTCAAGGCAAACAGAAGTTCCCGGCTCAAGCTAAATGATACCGGCGCAAAGTAATTCAATTCTTTAATTTGTGACAGAGAGTTTTAGAAGACTCTCGGTTATTAAGATCACTGCTTAATATACACAGCCCCTGACCTCTACCCCTATTCTAGTCAGTTTTCTATCTCTTTCTCCAACCTTCGATGATCCTCTTGCAGGCAAATCATAGAAGTCAAAAAGAAATTATGAATCTGATCCCTAAGTTGAGCTCTAAAGTCTGGATTTCTTTCTTTAAGCTAAAGTAAGGGCAAGGCCCCCGGCCGCCCCTGCTCATGCAAACTGTGAAGCCTCTCGTTTATTTCATATTGTTACTTCATATTTCCTGAAAATATTTCTTGGATATTTTGTCATTTTTCGGTGTAAATATATTCCTACATTCTACCGTCCACACACACCAAAAAGAAAAAAAATACTTAGATAGAAAGTTCACCAAATTAAAATGCAAATAATGACTTTTTTTCACTTTTGAATATAATTCATTTGCCTTCGCAACAATTTTTAACTTTTAACTTTAGGCATTAATACTTTATTAGGCACTGAGTTTAATAAAGAAAGAAATAAATATAAAATTTATGATATTAAATATATTATTTATAACGATAAAATAATGTCAGTAACGATAAAATAAATTTTTTTTAAAAGTTAAACTACTTTCTAATATAAAAATATGTTATTTTTTTTCTGAAACAATTTATAAAGAATATAGTGTTAGCTGTTAAGGAATACCAATTTAATACTTCTTTTTGTTATTTTTATTAGCAGTTATCAAAAAATGTTTTCCCGAAAGATATTTCCATTCTTCAACAAACATCAGAAATCCTTTTTCTTTTAAAATTATAATTCATTTTTTACAAATAAATTTCAGAAAATGTTTTGTCATTATCAAACAGGAGGCGTGAATGATCTTGAATCTTGTCTTTTCTAGGGCCTCCAAATCGGTCTTAATTGTTTCGGCCGCATCAATGATGTTTGTTGCTTGTTTAACCGCACTAATAGCCTGAGTGGTCTAAGTTTTTAAATTCAGTTTATTTTAAAAAATATTTTTTTACAAGTACTTTTTAAGAAAATACTTTTGATGAGAAGTAGTTTATATTTGACTAATTAATTTAAAAATTATTTTTAAATAGCAATTAGTATTTGATCAAACTTTTAAAGTGTTTCTAAGTATATTTTTCTCAAAAATATTTTTTTTTAAATTATAGAGAAACTATTTTTTTCTGTTTCTCATAAACTACTTCTGCTTCTACTCAAATATATTTTCTTCCTTTTAAAATTAGCTTAGCCAAATACCTTAATTTGGATAAAAACTCTTTTGGTCAAAAAAAAAAACATTGGCACAAAAATGCTCGGTCAAACAGGCTATAAATCTTGAGCAATTTATACAAAATACCCATTGAGCTTAAAATAATTATCCTACTCATTTGAAAACTATTTACAATATACCTACCCAATTTAAACTAATTATCACTGCCTATACTCATTACCCATTTGGCTTAACTTAGCTTGATTTGACTTGGCTTGGTTTGCTCGGCTTGGCATGAATTGACTATGTTTGACTTGATTTAGTAGCTTAGTTTGACTTCATTTGATTGATTTTAACTGAGTATTAAAAAAAATAGGTAGGGGTCAAACCACGTGGGCAGGGCGGGTAAATAGATTCCCCTGCCTGGGTATTTGCTAAGGATCTCTATAAATCTTGTTAACCCATAGTATAGATTTTGTGATGGAAGGTACTATCACCTCTAGGGGTACTATTCTTTAATTAGGGTGAATCCAAGATTTTAAAGTCATTAGTTAATTATTTTTATGACTTACTAGTTTTTTTATTTTATATAAGTAACGGTGTTTGAGCATGCAGCTGGGGCCACAGGGCCAAGTTTTTAGATTATTTAAGTAGGTTGGATGACGGATCAGACATAAAAATTTCTGGAGCATATAAACCAGGATAATAAAAATAAAGCATAGGAAGAAACCTAAGAAAATACCCCCGCCATGTGGTCCTTCCTAGTTTGTGTTAGGTATGTACATAGGTCGGGTTGGTTTGGATTCTTCAATTACCAAACCAAATCAATTGTGTCAGGTTATTAAATCTAAAAATCAAACCAAACCAATAAAGTCGGATTTTTTATTCTCGGAATTTTCCCCGATTTTTCGGGTTTTAGGGTATTTTCGAATTTTTTTCATAAAGTTTTCATAGCACAAAACATAGAATTTGTGCTCCAAATATTTTTTTAATCCTAGTAAGACATAACTATATAAGGTATTTTTCAAAAAAATAACATAAAATATAACATCAGTCATGGCATTGTACTAAAATATTCAACAATAAAGATAATAAAATCGCATAAAATAAATATTATTAATAAGGCATAATGAAAAATAAACATAATCTAAAATTATTAAGTTGCTAAACTAAGGATGACTAATAAGTCATATTATTTACATGACTAAACACTAAAAAAACTAAGTTATGCATTTTATCTAAACCATGAAATTTTTTTAAAAAATAGATATCCAACACTATTTTCATTCCTCGTACATTTGAATTGAATGTCTTTTGTTAGTATTAATATTAATTTGATTTTGATATGATATATTTGAGTTATTAACATTTATGGACTATAAAATTTATTGGAACATTCAAAAATTATAAGTCCAAGCTTGAAATAATACGTTAAAGATAAAATTATAAAAAAGTTTAAGAAATATTTATAAACTACACTACAATAAATATTTTTATATATTAAATATATTTAAAACTTCTGGACATGTAATGTCGGGTTGGTTTAGTTTTAGTTTGACTTTTTTTAATTAAAACTAAATCAATTATGGTCGATTTTTTTTCCCAACACCAAATCAAATTATAGTTGGATTTTTTTTCGGTTTGTCTCAAATTATTGATTTGGTGTGATTTGTCGGTTTCCTTTGTACACCCCTAGTTTGTGTAATGCAAAGTTTGTACAA
>AWOL01S0190592.1:9329-21377 GCA_000715115.1 Nicotiana otophora | reverse complement strand
TTAGTTTTATGGCCGTAAAACGCCAAAAAATGTGGAACGGTCATGGAAGGGCGGTGACTTTGGTTCCTCAGGTTGTATTTGATGTCCTGAATAAATTTTAGGCGATCTTGGTTCGGGGGCTCGAGCCCATGGTAGATGCGTGGGATGTAGCATACGAAAATATTGGAATGAGGCAGAATTCTAGTTTTATGGCCACAAAATGCCAAAAGATGAAGAACGGTCATATCGAGGTTGTGACTTTGGTTCCTTAGGTTGTATTTGATGTCCTGAAAAATTTTCAGGCGATCCAGGTCCAGAGGCCTGGGCCCACGGCGGAGTCGTGGGTTATAGCACACGCAAATATGGTAATCGGGCAGAATTCTAGATTTATGGCGACAAAATTCCAAAACATGAAGCACGGTCATATCGTGGTGGTGACGTTGGTTCCTTAGGTTGTATTTTATGTCCCGGAAAAATTTTAGGCTATCTGGGGTCCAGGGGCAAAGGCCCACGGCGGAGGCGTGGGCTATTGCACACGAAAATATGGGAATTAGGGGGAATTCTAGTATTATGGCCGTAAAATGCCAAAAATGGGCAACGGTCATGTCGGGGCGGTGAGTGTGGTTCCTTAGGGAGTATTTGATGTCTCAAAATGTTTTTAGGCGATCCGGGTCTGAAGTCACGAGCCCACGACGGAGGCGTGGGCTATAGCACATGCAAATATGGGAATCAGGCGAAATTCTAGTTTTATGGCCACAAAACGCCAAAAGATAATGAACGGTCATATCAGGGTGGTGACTTTTGTTCCTCAGGTTGTATTTGATGTCCCGAATAAATGTTAGGCAATCCGGGTTTGGGGGCCCAGGCCATTGCAGAGGCGTGGTCTATAGCACATGAAAATATGGGAATAAGGCAGAATTTTAGTTTTATGGCCACAAAATGCAAGCAAATGTAGAACGGTCATATGGGGGTGGTGACTTTTGTTCCTTAGGTTGTATTTGATGTCCCAGAAAATTTGCAGGCGATCCGGGTCTGGAGGCCCGGGCCCATGGCGGAGGCGTGGGCTATAGCACACGGAAATATGGGAATCGCGCGGAATTCTAGTTTTATGGCCGCAAAACGCCAAAGAATGAAGAACGGTCATATCAGGGTGGTGACTTTGGTTCCTTAGGTTGTATTTGATGTCCCGAATAAATTTTAGGCGATCCGGGTTCAGGGACCCTGGCCCACGGCAGAGGCGTGGGCTAACGAAAATATGGGAATCGGGCAGAATTTTAATTTTATGGCCACAAATGCCAAAATATGAAGAACTTTCCTATCGGGGTGGTGACCTTTGTTCCTTAGGTTGTATTTGATTACCCAAAAAACTTTTAGGCTATCCGGGTCCAGGGGCCAAGGCGGAGGCGTGGGCTATAGCACACGAAAATATGGGAATCGGGGGGAATTCTAGGTTTATGGCCGTAAAACTCCAAAAATGAGGAATGGTCATGTCGGGGCGGTGAATGTGGTTCCTTAGGTAGTATTTGACGTGTCGGAAAATTTGTAGTCGATTCGGGTCCGGAGGCTCGGGCCCACGGCGGAGGCGTGGGCTATAGCACACGAAAATATGGGAATTGGGCGGAATTCTACTTTTATGGCTGTAAAACACAAAATGATGAAGAACGGTCATGGCGGTATGGTGACTTTGGTTCCTCAAGTTGTATTTGTTGTCCCGAAGAAATTTTAGGCGATCCGGATCCTGGGGCCTGAGGCCTGGGGCCACGGCGTAGGTGTGGGCTATAGCACACGCAAATATGGGAATCGGGCGGAATTCTAGTTTTATGGCCGTAAAACACCAAAAAATGAGGAACGGTCATGGCAGGGCGGTGACTTTGGTTTCTCAGGTTGTATTTGATGTCCTGGATAAAATTTAGGCGATCCAGGTTTGGAGGCCCGGGCCCACAGCGAAGGCGTGGGCCACACAACAATATGGGAATCGGGCGGAATTCTAGTTTTATGTCCACAAAATGCCAAAAGATGAAGAACGGTCATACCGGGGCGGGGACTTTGGATCCTTTGGTTGTATTTGATGTCCCAAAAAAGTTTCAGGCGATCCGGGTCCGGAGGCCTGGGCCCACAGCGGAGGTGTGGGCTATAGCGCCCGAAAGTATGGGAATCGGGCGGAATTCTAGTTTTATGGCCGTAAAACACCAAAAAATGAGGAACGGTCATGGCAGGGCGGTGACTTTGGTTTCTCAGGTTGTATTTGATGTCCTGGATAAAATTTAGGCGATCCAGGTTTGGAGGCCCGGGCCCACAGCGAAGGCGTGGGCCACACAACAATATGGGAATCGGGCGGAATTCTAGTTTTATGTCCACAAAATGCCAAAAGATGAAGAACGGTCATACCGGGGCGGGGACTTTGGATCCTTTGGTTGTATTTGATGTCCCAAAAAAGTTTCAGGCGATCCGGGTCCGGAGGCCTGGGCCCACAGCGGAGGTGTGGGCTATAGCGCCCGAAAGTATGGGAATCGGGCGGAATTCTAGTTTTATGGCCGTAAAATGCCAAAACATAAGGAACGGTCATGGCAGGGCGGTGACTTTGGTTCCTCAGGTTGTATTTGATATCCCGAATAAATTTTAGGCATTCAGGGTTCGGGGCCCGGGCCTACGGCAGAGGCGTTGGCTAACGAAAATATGGGAATCAGATGAAATTCTAGTTTTATGGCCACAAAATGCCAAACAATGAAGAACGGACATATCGGGGTGGTGACGTTGGTTCCTTAGGTTGTATTGGATGTCCCGGAAAAATTATAGGCTATCCGGGGTCCAGGGGCAAGGGCCCACGGCGGAGGCATGGGCTATTACACACGAAAATATGGGAAACAGGGGGATTCTAGTTCTATGGCCGTAAAATGCCAAAAATGAGGAACGGTCATGTCGGGGCGGTGAATATGGTTCCTTAGGTAGTATTTGATGTCCCGAAAATTTATTAGGTGATCCGGGTTCGAAGGCCCGGGCCCACGGCGGAGGCGTGGGCTATAGCACATGAAACTATGGGAATCACCCGAAATTCTAGTTTTATGGCCGTAAAATGCCAAACAATGAGGATCGGTCATAGCAAGGCAGTGACTTTGGTTCCTCAGGTGGTATTGGATGTCCCGAATAAATTTTAGGCGATCAGGGTTTGGAGGCCCCTGGCCCACGGCAGAGGCGTGGTCTATAGCACATGAAAATATGGGAATAAGGCGGAATTTTAGTTTTATGACCACAAAATGTCAAACAATGTAGAACGGTCATATAGGGGTGGTGACTTTGGTTCCTTAGGTTGTATTTGATGTCCCAGAAAATTTTCAGGCGATCCGAGTATGGAGGCCCGGGCCCATGGCGAAGGCGTGGGCTATAGCACACGAAAATATGGGAATCGGGCGAAATTCTAGTTTTATGGCCGCAAAACGCCAAAAAATGAAGAACGGTCATATCGGGGTGGTGAATTTGGTTCCTTAGGTTGTAGTTGATGTACCAAAATAAATGTTAGGTGATTCGGGTACAGGGGCCCTGGCCCACGGCAGAGGGGTGGGCTAACGAAAATATGGAAATCGGGCGAAAGTTTAGTTTTATGACCACAAAATGCCAAAAAATGAAGAACGGTCCTATCGGGGTGGTGAATTTGGTTCCTTAGGTTTTATTTGATGTTCCGGAAAACTTGTAGGCTATCCGGGTCGAGGGGCCAAGGCCCACGTCAGAGGCGTGGGCTAACGAAAATATGAAAATCGGGCAGAATTTTAGTTTTATGGCCACAAAATGCAAAAACATATAGAACGGTCATATGGGGTTGGTGACTTTTGTTCCTTAGGTTGTATTTGATGTCCCAAAAAATTTTCAGGCGATCCAGGTCTGGAGGCCTGGGCCCACGGCGGAGGCGTGGGTACGAAAGTATGGAATCAGGCGGAATTCTAGTTTTATGGCCGTAAATTGCCAAAACATAAGGAACGGTCATCGCAGGGTGGTGACTTTGGTTCCTCAGGTTGTATTTGATGTCCTGAATAAATGTTAGGCATTCCGGGTTAAATATGGGAATCGGACAGAATTCTAGTTTTATAGCCACAAAATGCCAAACAATGAAGAACGGTCATATTGGGGTTTTGACTTTGTTTCCTTAGGTCGTATTTGATGTTCCCGAAATATTTTAGGCTATCCAGGGTCGAGGGGCCAAGGCCCACAGCGGAGGCATGGGCTATTGCACACGGAAATATAGGAATCAGGGGGAATTCTAGTTTTATGACCGTAAAATGCCAAAAATGAGGAACGGTCATGTCGGGCCGGTGAATGTGGTTCCTTCGGTAGTATTTGACATCCCGAATAATTGTTAGTTAATCCGGGTCCGGAGGCCCGGGCCCACGGCGAAGGCGTGGGCTATAGCACACGAAAATATGGGAATGAGGCGAAATTCTAGTTTTATGGCCGTAAAACACAAACATGAGGAACGGTCTTGGCAGGACGGTGACTTTGGTTCCTCAGGTTGTATTTGAAGTCCCGAATAAATTTTAGGAGATCCGGGTTCGGGGGCCTTGGCCCACGGCAGAGGCGTGGGCTATAGCACATGCAAATATGGGAATCAGGCGGAATTTTAGTTTTATGGCCACAAAATGCCAAAATATGAAGAACAGTCATATGGGGGTGGTGACTTTGGTTCCTTAGGTTGTATTTGATGTCCCGGAAAAATTTTAGGCGATCTGGGTCCGGAGGCCCGGGACATGGCGGAAGCGTGGGCTATATCACACGAAAATATGGGAATCGGGCAGAATTCTAGTTTTATGGCCCCAAAATGCCAATAAATTAAGAACGGTCATATCGGGGTGGTGACTTTGGTTCCTTAGGTTGTATTCGATCTCCCGAACAAATTTTGGGCTATCCGGTTCCAGGGGCCAAGGCCCACGGCGGAGGCGTGGGCTATAGCACACGAAAATATGGGAATCAAGGGGAATTATAGTTTTATGGCCGTAAAACTCCAAAAATGAGGAACGGTCATATTGGGGAGGTGAATGGGGTTCCTTAGGTAGTATTTGATGTCTCGAAATTTTTTTAGGTGATCCGGGTCCAGAGGCCCAGGCCCACGTCAGAGGCGTGGGCTAACAAAAATATGGGAATCGGGTGGAATTCTAGGTTTATGTCCAGAAAACGCCAAAAGATGAAGAATGGTCATATCGGGGTGGTGACTTTGGATCCTCAGGTTGTATTTGCTGTCAAATATTTTCAGGCGATCCAGGTCTGGAGGCCCGGGCCCTCGGCGGAGGCGTGGGATATTGCACACGAAAGTATGGGAATCGGGCGAAATTCTAGTTTTAAGGCCGTAAATTGCACAAACATAAGGAACGCTCATCGTAGGGCGGTGAATTTGGTTCCTCAGGTTGTATTTGATGTCCCGAATAAAGTTTAGGCCTTCCGGGTTCGGGGGCCCGGGCCCACGTTAGAGGCGTGGGCTAACGAAAATATGGGAATCGGGCAGAATTCTAGTTTTATGGCCACAAAATACCAAACAATGAAGAACGGTCATATCGGGGTTTTGACTTTGGTTCCTTAGGTTGTATTTGATGTCCCGAAAATATTTGAGGCTATCCGGGGTCCAGGGGCCAAGGCCCACAACGGAGGTGTGGGCTATTGCACACGAAAATATAGGAATCGGGGGAATTTCTAGTTTTATGGTCGTAAAATGCCAAAACTGAGGAACGGTCATGTCGGGGCGGTCAATGTGGTTCCTTAGGTAGTATTTGATGTCCCAAATTTTTTTTAGTTAATCCGGGTCCAGAGGCCCAGGCCCACGGCGGAGGCGTGGGCTTATAACACACGAAAATATGGGAAGCACGCAGAATTCTAGTTTAATGGCCGTAAAAAGCTAAAAAATGAGGAACGGCCATGGAAGGGCAGTGAATTTGGTTCCTTAGGTTGTATTCGATGTACCGAATAAATTTTAGGCGATCCGGGTACAGGGGCCCTGGCCCACGGCAGAGGGGTGGGCCAACGCAAATATGGAAATCGGGCGAAATGTTAGTTTTATGGCAACAAAATGCCAAACAATGAAGAACGGTTCTATCTGGGTGGTGAATTTGGATTCTTAGGTTGTATTTGATGTTCCGGAAAACTTTTAGGCTATCTGGGTCGAGGGGCCAAGGCCCACGTCAGAGGCATGGGCTAACGGAAATATGGGAATCGGGCAGAATTTTTGTTTTATGGCCACAAAATGCCAAACAATATAGAACGATCATATGGGGGTGGTGACTTTGGTTCCTTAGGTTGTATTTGATGTCCCGAAAAATTTTCAGGCGATCCAGGTCTGGAGGCCTGGGCCCACGGCGGAGGCGTGGGCTATAGCATACGAAAGTATGGGAATCAGGTGGAATTCTAGTTTTATGGCCGTAAATTACCAAAACATAAGGAATGGTCATCGCAGGGTGGTGACTTTGGTTCCTCAGGTTGTATTTGATGTCCCGAATATATTTTAAGCATTCCGGGTTAAATATGGGAATCAGACAAAATTCTAGTTTTATAGCCACAAAATGCCAAACAATGAAGAACGGTCATATCGGGGTTTTGACTTTGTTTCCTTAGGTCGTATTTGATGTTCCCGAAATATTTTAGGCTATCCGGGGTCCAGGGGCCAAGGCCCACAGCGGAGGCGTAGCACACGGAAATATAGGAATCAGGGGGAATTCTAGTTTTATGGCCGTAAAACGCCAAAAATGAGGAACGGTCATGTCGGGCCGGTGAATGTGGTTCCTTCGGTAGTATTTGACGTCCCAAATAATTTTTAGTTAATCCGGGTCCGGAGGCCCGGGCCCACAGCGGAGGTGTGGTCTATAGCACACGAAAATATGGGAATGAGGCGGAATTCTAGTTTTATGGCCGTAAAACACCAATAAATGAGGAACGGTCTTGGCAGGGCAGTGACTTTGGTTCCTCAGGTTGTATTTGAAGTCCCAAATAAATTTTAGGCGATCCGGGTTCGGGGGCCGTGGCCCACGGCAGAGGCGTGGGCTATAGCACATGAAAATATGGGAATCGGGCGGAACTTTAGTTTTATGGCCACAAAATGCCAAAATATGAAGAACAGTCATATGGGGGTGGTGATGTTGGTTCCTTAGGTTGTATGTGATGTCCCGGAAAATTTTTAGGCGATCTGGGTCCGGAGGCTCGGGACATGGCGGAAGCGTGGGCTATATCACATGAAAATATGGGAATCGGGCAGAATTCTAGTTTTATGGCCCCAAAACGCCAATAAATGAAGAACGACCATATCGAGGTGGTGACTTTGGTTCCTTAGGTTGTATTTGATCTCCCGGACAAATTTTGGGCTATCCGGGTCCAGGGGCCAAGGCCCACGGCGGAGGCGTGGGCTATAGCACACGGAAATATGGGAATTAGGGGAATTCTAGTTTTATGGCTGTAAAACTCCAAAAATGAGGAACGGTCATGTCGGGGGGGTGAATGTGGTTTCTTAGGTAGTATTTGATGTCTCGAAAATTTTTTAGGTGATCCGGGTCCAGAGGCCCAGGCCCACGTCAGAGGCGCGGGCTAACAAAAATATGGAAATCGGGTGGAATTCTAGTTTTATGTCCACAAAACGCCAAAAGATGAAGAACGGCCATATCGGGGTGGTGACTTTGGATCCTCAGGTTATATTTGACATCATAAATTTTCAGGCGATCCAGGTCTGGAGGCCCGGGCCCACGGTGGAGGCGTGGGATATAGCACACGAAAGTATGGGAATCGGGCGAAATTCTAGTTTTATGGCCGTAAATTGCAAAAACATAAGGAACGATCATCGTAGGGAGGTGACTTTGGTTCCTCTGGTTGTATTGGATGTCCCGAATAAATTTTAGGCATTTCGGGTTCGGGGGCCCGGGCCCACGTTAGAGGCGTGGGCTAACAAAAATATGGGAATCGGGCGGAATTCTAGTTTTATGGCCACAAAATTCCAAACAATGAAGAACGGTCATATCAGGGTTTTGACTTTGGTTCCTTAGGCTGTATTTGATGTCCCGGAAATATTTTAGGCTATCCGGGGTCCAGGGGCCAAGGCCCACAGCGGAGGTGTGAGTTATTGCACACGAAAATATAGGAATTAGGGGGAATTCTAGTTTTATGGTCGTAAAATGCCAAAACTGAGGAATGGTCATGTCGGGGCGATCAATGTGGTTCCTTAGGTAGTATTTGATGTCCCGAAATTGTTTTAGTTAATCCGGGTCCAGAGGCCCAGGCCCACGGCGGGGGCGTGGGCTTATAGCACACGAAAATATGGGAATCAGGCGGAATTCTAGTTTAATGGCCGTAAAAAGCGAATAAATGAGGAATGGCCATGGAAGGGCAGTGAATTTGGTTCCTCAGGTTGTATTTGATGTCCCGAATAAATTTTAGGCGATCCGGGATCGGGGGCCCGGGCCCACGGCAGAGGCGTGGGCTATAGCACACGAAAATAAGGGAATCAGGCGGAATTCTAGTTTTATGGCCACACAATGCCAAAAAATGAAGAACGGTCTTATCGGGGTGGTGACTTTGGATCCTTAGATTGTATTTCATGTCCCGAAAAATTTTCAGGCGATCCGTGTCCAGAGTCCCGGGCCCATGGCGGAGGCGTGGGCTATAGAACATGAAAATATTGGAATCGGGCGGAATTCTAGTTTTATGGCCGCAAAACGCCAAAACATGAGGAATGGTCATGGCAGGGCGGAGACTTTGGTTCCTCAGGTTCTATTGGATGTCCCGAATAAATTTTAGGTGATCCGAGTTCGGGAGCCCGGGCCCACGTCAGAGGCGTGGGCTAACACAAATATGAGAATCGGGCGGAATTCTAGTTTTATGGCCACAAAATGCCAAAAGATAAAGAACGGTCATATCAGGGTGGTGACTTTGGATCCTTAGGCTGTATTTGATGTCCTGAAAAAATTTTAGGCTATTCGGGTCCAGGGGCCAAGGCCCACGGTGGATGCGTTGGCTATAGCACATGAAACTATGGGAATCAGGGGAAATTCTAGTTTTATGGCCGTAAAATGCCAAATATGAGGAACGGTCGTGTCGGGGAGGTGACTGTGGTTCCTTAGGTAGTATTTGATGTCTTGAAAAAATTTTAGGCGATCCGGGTACGAAGGTCCGGGCCCACGGCGGAGGCGTGGGCTATAGCACATGAAACTATGAAAATCAGGCGGAATTCTAGTTTTATCGCCGTAAAATGCCATACAATGAGGAACGGTCAAGGCAGGGCGGTGACTGTGGTTCCTCAAGTTCTGTTTGATGTCCTAATAAATTTTAGGCGATCCGGGTTTGGGGGCCCCGACCCACGGTAGAGGCGTGTGCTATAGCACATGAAAATGTGGGAATCAGGCGGAATTTTAGTTTTATGGCCACAAAATGCCAAAAAATGAAGAACGGTCATATGGGGGTGGTGACTTTGGTTCCTTAGGTTGTATTTTCTGTCCCAAATAAATTTTAGGCGATCCGAATTCAGGGGCCCGAGCCCACGGCAGAGGCGTGGGCTAACGAAAATATGGGAATCAGGCGAAATTATAGTTTTATGGCCACAAAATGCCAAAATATGAAGAACAGTCCTATCAGGGAGGTGACTTTGGTTCCTTTGGTTGTATGTGATGTCCCGTAAAACTTTTAGGCTATCCGGGTCCAGGGGCGAAGGCCCACGGCAGAGGCGTGGGCTATAGCACACGAAAATATAGATATCGGGGGGAATTCTAGTTTTATGGCCGTAAAACTCCAAAAATGAGGAACGGTCATGCCGGGGCAGTGAATGTGGTTTCTTAGGTAGTATTTGATGTCTCGAAAATTTTTTAGGCGATCCGGTCCAGAGGCCCGGGCCCACGGCGTAGGCGTGGGCTATAGCACACGAAAATATGGGAATCGGGCAAAATTCTAGTTTTATGGCCGTAAAACGCCAAAACATGAGGAACGGTCATGGCGGTATAGTGACTTTGGTTCCTCAGGTTGTATTTGTTGTCCCGAATAAATTTTAGGCGATCCGGGTCCGGGGGCCTGGGCCCACAGCGGAGGTGTGGCACATGAAAATATAAGAATCGGGCGGAATTCTAGTTTTATGGCCGTAAAATGCAAAAATATGAGGAACGGTCATGGCCGGGCGGTGACTTTTGTTTTCGAGGTTGTATTTGATGTACCGAATAAATTTCAGGCAATCCGGGTTCGGAGGCCCGGGACCACGGCGGAGACGTGGGCCACACGAAAATATGGGAATCGGGCGAAATTCTAGTTTTATGGCTGTAAAATGCCAAAACATAAAGAACGGTCATGGTAGGGCGGTGAATTTGGTTCCTTAGATTGTATTTGATGGACCGAATAAATTGTAGGCGCTCCGGGTTCGGGGGGCCTGGGCCCATGGCAGAGGAGTGGCTTATAGCACACGAAAATATAGGAATCAGGCGAAATTTAAGTTGTATGACCAAAAAATGCCAAAAGACAAAGAACGGTCATGGAAGGGTAGTGACTTTGGTTCCTTAGGTTGTATTTTATGTGTCAGATAAATTTTAGGCGATTCGGGTCCGTGGGACCGGGTCCATGGCGGAAGGCGTGGGTTATAGCACACGAAAATATGGGAATCGGGTAGAATGCTAGTTTTATGGGCGCAAAACGCCAAAAACCAAGGCACGGTCATGATGGGCCGGTGACTGTGGTTCCTTAGGTTGTATTCGACATCCCAGAAAATTTTTAGGCGATCCTGGTCCGAGGGCCCGGGCCCAAAGCGGAAGGCGTGGGCTATAACACATGAAAATATGGGAATCGGGCGGAATTCTAGTTTTATGGCCTTAAAATGCCAACAAACAAGGAACGGTCGTGAAGGGGTAGTGGATGTGGTTCCTTACGTAGTAATTGATGTCTAGGAAAACTTTTAGGCGATCCGGGACCGGTGGCCCGGGCCAACGGCGGAAGGCATGGGCTATAGCACACGAAAATATGGGAATCTGGCGGAATTCTAGTTTTATGGCCGTAAAATGCCAAACAATGAAGAACAATCATGGATGGGCAATGAATGTGGTTTTTTAGGTTGTATTGGATGTCACAAAAAATTTTGAGGCGATCCGGGTCCAGGGACATGGGCCCACGACGAAGGCGTGTGTTATATCACACAAAAATATGGGAATCGGGTGGAATTCTAGTTTTATGGCCGTAAAATGCAAAAGAATGACGAATAGTCATGGATGGGCGATGATTGCGGTTCCTTAGGTTGTATTGGATGTCTTGAAAAGTTTTGAGGCGATCCGAGTCCAGGCGCCCGGGCCCACGACGGAAGGCGTCGGCTATAGCACACGAAAATATAGGAATCGGGCAGAATTCTAGTTTTATGGCATTAAAATGCCAAAAAATAAGGAACGATCATGGAGGGGCAGTGACTGTGGTGGCTTAGGTTGTATTCAATGTCCCGGAAAAAGTTTAGGCTATCCAGGTCCAGGGGGGCCGCGCCCACAGCGGAGGCGTGGGTTATAGCACACGAAAATATGGGAATCGAGCGGAATTCAAGTTTTATGATCGCAAAACACCAAAAATTAAGGAATGGTCTTGGTGGGGTAGTGACTATGGTTCCTTAAGTTGTATTCGATATAAAAAAAAAATTTTAGGCGATCAGTATCCGGGGGCCAGGGCCCACGACGGAAGGCATGGGCATAGCACGCGAAAATATGGGAATCGCGCGAAATTCTAGTTTTATGGCCGTAAAACGCCAATAAATGAGGAAAGGTCATGGTGTGGCAGTGACTTTGGTTCATCAGGTTGTATTGGATGTCCCGAATAAATTTTAGGCACTCTGAGTTCGGGGGCCCGGGCCCACGGCAGAAGGAGTGGGCTATAGCACACGAAAATATGGGAATCGGGCAGAATTCTAGTTTTATGGGTGCAAAACACCAAAAAATGAGGAATGATCATGGTGGGGTGGTAATTGTGGTTCCTTAGGTTGTATTCGACATCCTGGAAAAATTTTAGTCTATCCAGGTCCGGGGGCCCGGGCACACGGCGGAAGGCGTGGGCTATAACACATGAAAATATGGGAATCAGGCGGAATTATAGTTTTATGGCCAT
>AWOL01S0190556.1:0-11041 GCA_000715115.1 Nicotiana otophora | reverse complement strand
ACTGTTTTCATCATGCAAAATATTTGACAACGTGTTGTTTATCTTTGCATAAAGCATGCTCCATATCATATTCCACTCGTGCCCAATTAATACCATAGCGGCACTTGATGAGTGTCCGCGCTCTTCCTACATAACCCNTTAATACTGCATTTACTGTTTTCATCATGCAAAATATTTGACAACGTGTTGTTTATCTTTGCATAAAGCATGCTCCATATCATATTCCACTCGTGCCCAATTAATACCATAGCGGCACTTGATGAGTGTCCGCGCTCTTCCTACATAACCCTTTAAATTTGGAAAGGCTTATTTGCGGTAAAACTAGTCGATCAGCGGTGTAGTCGACGGTTCCGTGCCTTTCCCTCTCAAGTTGTCCTCTTGAGGGTACTGGTCTAGACTCTTCTAGAAATCCCACTCTAATATTAACTGTACATACATCATGTCCAAACCTAGTATAGGTTAGAACGTTGTCCGCGTGATAACCCGCTAAGGCAAGCCTTGTCCAAAGTTCGTCGGGATTTTCGTAATCCCAATGGATACCATCACGATATGTGCATTATTTGGAGAAAACATGCTCGTATGCCAATCATTAATGTGTAAATAGTCAAATCCGGGGGGGAAGGGATAACTTTATTTGTTTTGCATAAATGAGGCACGAAGTCCCCAGGTTCGGCATGGTTCAAAATATCCACCTTTGCTGCTACATTGGTGGAAAAACCTCTCACCAAGTGACAAAAACCATGTAAAAAGAGTCATCAAGAATTTACCCTCTTTATTAGACATTCAGCCAAACAATGCATTAATTGAGGCCACCACTATGTTTTGGGATGAGAAGAGAGCCGTCTTCCATTTTGGCGACATAGAAATGACTCCTCTTTTATAGGAAATAGGAGGCTTCGCTGGACTCCCTTGGGATAGCCATGGTTTGTTGATACCGGAAAATCGTACTTCCTGAGGTTTCTTGAAAATGATGGGTTTCAAGAAAAATGATGAGTTACTCTGTCTGAAGAAGTCTTATATACCATTTGAGTTCCTTTATGAGCGTTATGGGCACAACAAGTCATATCGCCTTTACCATGATGAACTTTCCATTACTTCTTTGTTGGACACACCACCGGGTTTTCGTATTCATTATCTATTTTCTGGGAATGCGGATATTTCTGATGAAGGGAGAAAGGATCCATACTCGCCTAGCTATGGTCGCTAGGACTTTAATGGAGGGAATTGAGGGGAAAACTTACACCATTGTCCCTATGATCTCGGCTGAGATGTATTGGGCTTTAGACCGTTGCAAAAAAGGGTATGGGCACTTCGAGGGTTGTAATATGTTGCTGCAAGTATGGTTGTTAGAACACTTTCAAAGAGGTGAATTCTGTCAAGAACTTCCACGACGACCATGGAATGACCACATAGCCTATCACCATCTGAAGAGATTGACTTTTATCCTAAATAGGTTTGCGCAACCGGGAAATGCTGTGAGTTGGGTATGTTTCTTCAGCAATTTGACTAATGAAAGAGTGCATTGGATATTCGAATGGTTCCCTAGCAGCGAGTTCATCATCTAGTCAAGAGAGACTCTTCATCTAGTGCTAATCGGGTTGAGAGGAATCTATCCTTATGCTCATATAAGGGTTATGAGGCAAGCTGGGAGGAAGCGGGTTATACCTCAAGTTTCCAACATGGTCAAGTACAAAGCAGACTTCAAGGGGAACTCCGTTCCATTCAAGTTCTAGGCGCAACATATGTGGCATCAAAAGATCATTGTGGAGAAAGATACCATCGAGCCAGATCGGTATCACGCCGGCCATGTGTACTTCTACCCATCATGGTTGGTAGATGACATAGCGGGAGATGTCAAGCCAGGGATTAATCTGAGGAATAGGGTCATAGACGACGCTGTTGAGTCACAACGCCTCAAACTGTTTGTCATTTGGGCACTCCTACATGAAGTTATGACCAAATTACCAAAGGCTGCCAGAATGCAATTATGCGACCAATTATGCGACCATTATGCAATCGCAAAATGGTTATGCGACCACAAACTGGTCGCAGAATGGACCAGAACACCCCAGTTCTGGGCACCAAATTGTGCGACCATTGTGCAACCCGCACACCAATTGTGCGGTCCATTGTGCGACCGCATAGTTGAATTTGGAGGGTTAATTTCCCTCTTTTCATAACGCGACCCCAATTTGATAAATAGGTTTTTGGGCTTATTTTGGGGTATTTTTCTGAGGGTTTTAGAGAGAGGTAAGAGCATTTTAGAGAGAGAAGGAGGGAACCTAACATTATAATCATCCAATATTGCACCAATCTTCAAGAATCAAAGAAGATAATCACAAGATCTTCATCTAAGAGGTAAGGTTCCATACCCTAGTTTCCAATTTCGAATTTGGGTAAAAGATGGTTGATTTAGAGTATGATTCTTGGGTATAATAGCATTATTTATACATGCTTCTACTAAAAAGGTTTGTGGGAAGATTGTTGAGCTCAAATAAATAAAGATTAGGTTGAGAAGTGAAGGAAATCTTGTAGAAGAACCTTATTGTTAGATTTGCACACCTAGTGTTTGATAAAATGCTCAAATGACCTGAGATCATGAATATCTCCCGAATAATGGTTCCATTTTTGTTATGTTTGAAAATAGATTAGGATTGCTAGAATTTTCAGAACGTTGTAGTAATTTAAGGAAAGCTCAAAGCAAGGTATGTTGGCTAAACTTTCTCTCTTAGAATATATATCCATAATGTTTCCGTAAGATCAAGTATTATTGGCTCAAGATTCCTAACTTCTATATTCCGAGTTATTCCCTATAAACTTGTTTATTACGAATGAGCCTTATGTCGAAAGATAGATGTTTAAAGTATGGTTTGCGTATAAAAATGTTGTGGCTTTGAGTCGTGTTTTAAATGAGAACTAGTATACCAATTGGGTGAGAAAAACTCGATATGCTTAAGACTCATAATTGTTCATTTATGTACCTAAAGACTTGATGGGACGTGTCTTGTTGTTGATAACCTACAAAGGTGGTTGGAAATGAAATAATTTAATTGGGGATATAGAGTGTGGCCAACATGCCAAGAATTTAAGTTATAATTGTAGCTTGTAGTGTAAATGATTTGAGAAAATGTGATAAAGAATATGAAATGAGCCTCGACTCAATTGTTTAAAAATGAATTTGAAGATAGAATTGCCTAAAAGCTTTTGTACTCAATTCATGCCCATTAGTGGCTGCTTTAACTGATGCTTTGCTTTATTAACATATCCAGTGTGATTCGAGTTCTATATACGCATGTGTTAAAATTGTACATTATCATTTCTAGGGAAGAGTATTGCAAGAGTAAATCGTGTATTGATTGTTTGTGATTTTTCATGGGTGTTTCTATTTTTGGTTGGTATACCTCATTCTTTGGAAAGAAACCATTTGTGTTTGAAGTTCCCATTAAAATTGGATAGGAAGTATATGATTTCTGAAATTTTCTATACATTGATATTTGATGGTAATCTTTGAAATTGAAAGAGGTGAAAGTGTAGAATATGAAATACGGCCATCGTGCCAGGAATAAAGAATCTTGTGAATGGCCTAATGAGCCAAGGAAATATTGTCGTTGTGAATGACTGGAAATACTAATGAGAATTTATACAATGTGAAAGATGTTGAGGTGAGTACAATTGTATTTATGATATTTTTGTTTGCAAATCAAATCAAAAATAGTTTTGGGAGCATCATTAGCAATACCGAGGAAGGGTGGGTGATAAAGCCCACAACTGAAACTACACATGCTGGTGTAGGGGTGGATTGTGATTATTCCCCTTATCTGGGATAAAATTGGAACCTTTGGGAAATTGTGATATTATTCCCATTCATTGGGATGAAACTGGAACCTTGTCAACTTGCACGGCATCTTAGAGAGTTTCTTAGAATTTTAGAGCTTCCTCCGTATGTTCTCTTAGCAAACTTATGTAATTCCTTCTTTGTTTACGTATAGTAATCCTTGTGGCCACTAGTTCTCCTAAAACTATGCCACATAGCATATATAAAGGAAGAGTCATCCCTTGGGCTTTACCTGGCTTCCACATAATGTTCAAGGTTCAAGAGTTATCCAAAATCTTAAATAAATTACCACTTTCTTAATTAACTTGGTAATTTCCCACTAATTCAATAATTAACCAATTATCCACACAATTAAGAATTATCCCAAATTACTTAAAATATTGCTCATTTTTAGCATACCTTATACACCTCACTATCATGGCCATGTGGTACCTTGTATGGTACTAGTCCATAAATATCAGGTATTTTAGCTCGGGCCATATTTTATCCCAATATTTCAAACTTCAACGAAATTCATTTTCTTCGATTTGATTACTCTCTCACTTTCACTAATTTACTCATCACTTGTTTAAAATAGCATAATTCTTATAATAACGAAATAATTTCATACCCGAACTTGCGTCGATTAACTTACGACGAAACGTTATCGTATGAAAATGCGGGATGTAACAGGCGGCAGGGCCACTTTCTGTAGAAATTGTGGCATTGTGACTACACCTCCACCTGCACTCATTGGGGTGAGGCGGCAAGGCCACTTTGTATAACAATTGTGGCATTTTGATTACACCTCCACCCGCACACATTGGGGTGAGGTGGTAGGGCCACTTTGTGTAGAAATTATTGCATTGTGATTACATCTCCACACACACATTGGGGTGAGGCGGCAGGGCCACTTTGTGTAGATATTGTTGTATTGTGGTAGAGGTTGTTATAGAGAATCCCTAATTTGAAATTTATAAAATTTATTGAAAGCATTAAATGAATTTTCTACGGTTTTAACGGCTATTTAAGCTCTTTTATTGCTTCCATGATTCGACACATTCATGTTGCACTTCCAATACTTGAAGAGGGTATTTGTTTTTCATACTAGTACTATTCAGCATGTACTAACTTCCCTTTTGCCGGGAGTGCTGCATCTTTAGTGGATGCAGATGCTTCCACAGCAGGCGGCTTTGATCAGTAATAGCAGTGCACCCTCTTCCTAGTAGATTTGGTGAGCCCCACTTCATTTTGGGGTTGTCTATCATTTGTCCTCGTGTATTGTGTTTGAGGTATAGCCAGGGCCTTGTTGTCGGCATTAGCATAGTACTATTTTGTATATGTTAAAGGCTCTGTAGACATAGTGTGGGTTGTGTATTAGTGCTGGGAAAGTTAAACTAGTAATATGGTATTTTAATCACTTGTTCCACTTCAAACTATGAAAGTGTATGTATTTTGAGGCTGATAAATGAAGTAACTAATGGTAATGAGTTGATGTTGTTTACATGACCTTATCATTGTCTAATTAATGAAATATACCTTCTATTTATTCATGGGTAAGTTTTGGCAGAAGGCAATCTAGCAGGCTTGCTCGGCCGGGTTATCTCGGTTGAGCATCGATCGCGCTACCTGAGGTCGGGCGTGACAAGCTTAGTACCAGAGCCTAAAGTGTCCTAGGATGTCTCGATGCCATTTCTAGTAGAGTCCTTCTTATCAGTGTGTTTTCGACCACATCAATAATTAGGAGGCTACTTGGACAGTTAGGAAAGTCACCCTTCTTTGATACTCCAGATTGTGCGATAGAACTCACGATATGAAGCTAATGCCCTCGTCATGTCTCCTTTTCCAGATGAGTGATCCACGAGTTCGAAGCAGAAAAGAGGGAGTCACCCCGCCATTGAATTTGGGGGATATTGCACAAGAGTTTGTTGGGATAATGGGTCGAGCCGTGGAGGGACCGGAAGAACTAGTTTCTAGGGGAAGTGTCCTTATTCCGATCAATGTCACTGCACCACCGGATCAAGTGGTGAGAACACCTAAGAAACAAAAGAGGGTTATTTGTACTCGTAAGCTGGAATGTTTGATTTGTAAGAAGCGCCACTTGGGTTTATGTTGGATGACTGTTGAAATATGTTATGGTTGTTGAAAGAGGGGGCACAAGAAGAAAAAACACCCTAGATTGGGTACACCTAGCCCGATCTGCCCGATATGCGGGAAGGAATATTTGGCATCATGTCACGAGTATNCTAAGGTTTTAAAGTGTCCTAGGATGTCTCGGAGCCGTGTCTAGTAGAGTCCTTCTTATCGGTGTGTTGTCGACCACATCTATAATGAGGAGGCTACTTGGATATTTAGGAATTTCACACTTCTTTGGTATTCCAAGATCGTGTGATAGAGCTCAAGGTAGGGAGCTAATTGCCTCATTATGTCTCATTTGTTTTCAGATGAGTAATCCACGAGTTCAAAACAACGAGGAGGGAATGACTGCGCCATTGAATCTGGGGGATATTACACAAGAGTTCGTTGGAAGAATGCGTCGAGCCGTGGTGGGATTGGAGGAACTTGTTGCTCAGGGACGTGTCCTTGTTCCTACCAATGTCACCACACCACCGGATCATGTGGTGAGAGAATCTAAGAAACAAAAGAGGGTTGTTGGTGTTAATGAACCAGGTTGTGTGATTTGTAGCAAGCGACACTTGGGAATATGTTAGATGACCCTTGAAATATGTTATGGTTGTGGAAAGAGGGGGCACAAGAAGAACAAATGCCCTGGATTGAGTACACCCATCCCGTTCTGTCCGACATATGGGAAGGGACATTTAGCGCCGTGTTGTGAATATGCTCAGCAATGCGTTAGAGGTGGTAGCTTTGGGCAATTCCAAAGGCCCACACAACAATCTGGTGCTGGAATTGTTACTCCAGCATTGGAAGCTTGGTGGAAAGATAAGGGGGATGCTTATGATGTATGCAAAAGGGGTAAATATCAGGTCAGTGGGACGAGTCAGTTTAGCGGACCTCATCCCCGTTGTATGAAGTGTAGGAGATGTCATCCGGGAGTATGTCACTATAGTACCTATGTATGTTACAAGTGTGGTATGAGGGGTCATATTCAGAGGGATTGTCATTAGTCTCGCCAGAGCATGGGCGGGGGTGCGACACAACCATCCAGTTTTATAGCTACTACATCAACAACGCCTCCCCCAGCTAGAGGCACTATACCGCCCGCATGGCGTGGAGCAGCTAGGGGTGGTATTTAGAGCTCGGGAGGGCCCAACATGTTTTATGCTATGAGGAGGCGTCAAAAGTTTGAGGCTTCTCCATATGTGGTTACAGGTATATTGACTGTCAAATCTCATGATGTGTATGCTCTTATTGATCCCGATTCCACTTTGTCATATGTCGCTCCTTATGTTACTATGGAAGTTGGGATAGAACCAGAACAACTTTATGAGTTCTTCTCTATATCTACTCTTTGAATGAGACACATTATTTGTGAATCCACTCTATCACAAATTCTCTTATTTACGACCTCTTGTGGAACTGAGCTTTATAATTATGTCCTTGAATTGAGTTATAACTCTAGGATTAATACTTTCCACTTGCTTCCCTAAATTCTCAACAAGGGACTATAGTTGATGAATTTCTTACAGAACATTTTGATTCAAATGGATAACATCTGCTCACTTGTGCTTATGCATGCACAATCATAAAGTTTACCTATCTGGTATCAAATCCAATGTAAGACAACCTAGTGTTGAGATCATTCTCGAGGAATTCTTTCTCTTCTGTGTATGTAGCTCCTATGGTTGGAACAATCACTTTACTCCTTTATGAATAATATCATGAATCCTTTCCACGCTCTAGTAACATGAGAGCATATCTCAGCACCTATCATGTGCGTACATGTAAATTGAAAAGGGCCACTTGTCCGCATAAAGTTTCTGAGAAATTTGAGGTTTTCACAAATTCACCACAGGAAGATCTATTTGTTCTCCCATCTCAGTATGGCTTTCATGTCCACCTAGATCCTGCCTCAGTGAGTAACTAACATTGTTACTAGTATTGTAGTTGCACATAAAGTGCCCAGTATTGCAACTTGAGAATTGTTATGGCAAAGTGTTCATAGCTCATAGCTCATAGCAAAGTGCTCATTCTCTCTAACCAATACATGATTTCATCCCAACATTAAGATGTCCTAGTTACATGATTTCACTTTTGTGTGCTTGAAAGTTAAATAACTTATGATGAGCATATTGATTTGAAAGGCAAGTTTTTAGTATCTCCAGTCTTCTCATATAGGATCAACTATCAGGAAAGGTTACGCTGTGAGAAGGATAATAACCTCACAAGTGTTAAACTTCTTTTTCAACCTCAAGGGTTTGTGGCATAGATTTCTTGTGTCAAATACTGTTAAGCGCGTAATGCAACTTCATTTATTTTGTAACCCATATCACATTCAGAGTGTTAGAATATTCTCATTTCAAGTTAAACTAATTTTTCCTACATTCCAAGAGGCGACTAGTGTCACATACATGACTATCTCTCTTTGAGGCCTACTATTGCCGAACAAGGCACATATGTAATGAATCAATTATTGTTGTCCTTTTCATGACTCATTTCTTTTAAATCTGAGAATCATGAACATGATCCCTACATTATCAATGCCTACTAGGCAACTCTATGCCTCATGTGTTGAATCAGTGATGTCATCACAATGATTAATCATGTCAGCACTATTGGTAGTAACCTTCATGCCTCTCAGGATATAACCTCCTGAAATGCCGTGCTCGACACATTAATAGATTCTTGAACAATTCTAGCCGATATCGAACCTCGATGTTCATATTTATAGTAACCTATGGGGGTTGAAGGTTCAAACATATAAAATAAGAAGCATTATCCTGTGATCAAATATATTGAATAGGAAACCTTATGGTCATATTCAAGCTAGCACATCTTAGAGTAATTGTTGGAGGTCACCAAAGGTTTAGTTTGGGTGTTCGGTGTAGGGATTTAGAGTTGAAGAAAGTGAACAGGTTATTCTCAATATTTTCTCTATGAATATATTAGGTGAATTGTTAAGGAAGGTAAAGTATGTGTAGTCACATTAGGCCTTGTGAAATATTGAAGGAATAGGCCAAACTATGAGTATGATATTTCCCTATTATTGTCCTCTATGTACCAGGTGTTTCACATGCCTATGTCGTAACTAGAAATCCTTTGTATATAGTTCCAGTGGAGGTTATTAAAGGTGAAGTTAATGGATAATTGGATTATGAGGAGAAACTATTTGCTATCCTTGTTAGATAAGTCCAAAATTTAAGATTGCCTCCGACAAGTGCTATGGCTAAATCTGTGAGTCCAGGAGATCACCTCGTAGGCCAAAAGTGTTGAGGAAAGGAAATATTCTCACTTGTTTGTAGAGCCAAATTTTTGTGGTTCAAAAACGTACCTTCTATGCATTATGGTTTAAATGTGTACATTTCATGTAAAGATATCACTTTTGTTAATGTAATGCCCTAATGTTGAGATCGGTGTTGCTGATATATATTGTTATGCGTTGTTGAGTAATGGATATATTGTTAGGATTGATTTCTGGGATTCTATGACAGGTGGATAGGCCCAGTTACAGGGGAAACTCTGTCGAAATTTTTAAAAATTTGTAAAGATAGCCAAATCTTAAGGTCCATAAGTAAGTTGAAATTTTAGAAACGATTTATAAGATCGATGTAGTCATAAGTGCCTATCTATAATGGTTGGAGGTAAAATGATAGTAACTCTATTCTTATAAGGGACTTGTAAAACATTCAAGGACAATGTTCTTAAGTGGGGGAGAATGTAACACCCCGTAAAAACAAATTCGAAGTACTTAAGTGCTATTAAGAAAGTCGATGTGCGTTAATTATATTATTTTATGAGTAGACAAGGACTATTGTATGAATAATATCAATTGATCATGATAATATATGTATAAGGTGCATTATGAATGGTTTATGGTCTAAGAAGGGCCATAAGGCTAAGCCAAGTTAAAACTTTTATGATGGGATAACATTTCAAGTGAGTTCGCACAAGACCTAACTTTGAACCATCATACCTCTCTTGATATGAAGAGTTATATTCTGTATTAACTATAAAATTAAAGCCCGTTGAGTCTAGTTTCCAACGCTTCAAATTGTTCGTCATTTGGACACTTCTACAAGACGTTATGACCAAATTATCAAAGTCAGCAAGAATGCGATTATGCGACCAATTCTACGACCATTATGTGACCGCAAACTGGTCACAGAATGGACCAGAACAGCCCAGTTCTGGGCAGCGAATTGTGCGTCCATTGTGCGAGCCGCACACCAATTGTGTGGTCCATTGTGTGACCGCATAGTTGAATTCAGAGGGTTAATCTTTCTCTTTTCATAACCCGACCCCATTTTGATAAATAGGCTTTGGGGCTTATTTTGGGGTGTTTTTCTGAGGGTTTTAGAGAGAGGCAAGAGCATTTTAGAGAGAGAAGGAGGGAACCTAACATTATAATCATCCAATCTTGCACCAATCTTCAAGAATCAAGGAAGCTAATCACAAGATCTTCATCTAAGATGTAAGGTTCCATACCCTAGTTTCCAATTTCAAATTTGGGTAAAAGATGGTTGATTTGGAGTATGATTCTTGGGTATAAGAGAATTATTTATACATTCTTGTACTAATAAGGTTTGTGGAAAGATTGTTGAGCTCAAATAAGTTAAGATTAAGTTGTGGAGTGAAGGAAATCTTGTAGAAGAACCTTATAGTTAGATTTGCACACCTAGTGTTTGATAAAATGTTCAAATGAGGTGAGATCATGAATATCTTCCGAATAATGGTTCAATTTTTGTTATGTTTTAAAATAGATTAGGACTGCTAGAATTTTCAGAACGTTGTAGTAATTTAAGGAAAGCTCAAAGCAAGGTATGTTGGCTAAACTTTCTCTCTTAGAATAGATATCCATAATGTTTCCGTAAGATCAAGTATGATTGGCTCAAGATTCCTAACTTCTATATTCCGGGTTATTCCCTATAAACTTGTTTATTCCGAATGAGCCTTATGTCGAAAGATAGATATTCAAAGTATGGTTTGCATATAAAAATGTTGTGGCTTTGAGTCGTGTTTTAAATGAGAACTAGTATACCAATCGGATGAGAAAAACTCGATATGCTTAAGACTCATAATTGTTCATATGTGTACCTAAAGACTTGA